>JABCJZ010000253.1:0-20673 GCA_013184445.1 Fusarium sp. NRRL 53497 | reverse complement strand
CAGTCCCAATTAATACGAGAACGTAACGTCTGTATCAAGGTCCTAGTAGCATACTGTATGTGAAAAAACATCAGCGCTTGGATGTGGTGTTTGTCGTCGATCTCAGGTGCAAGGTTAGCGATTTCAGCTGCTGATGTTTCGATGCCGCATATCTTGGAAGAAGACGCGGGCGGATCGCACGGTTAATGATATTATTGATCTTCCCATGACAGGGAATCTATCAGCTTTGCATGACTTCTAGAGACCGTTTCTTCATCTAATTAACCGTAGATGGATGCCTCCCAAGACGTGGCATGGAATGATAGTCGTGGCTGAGCAAGGCACGCATGGAATTTGGAAAACTGAGACCACCTCAACGGTTTATTCTCATGCCCTCTCGAGGATAGCGCCATTATGATGTGGAGGCTAGAAGTTGAGATAGCCTGAATAACTATACAGACTTTTAGATGACATGACGCAGCTTATGATATGCACCTGTTGATCCAATCCCGGAGTGTTCATCAGAGCCTGATTGCCAAGAGCTGGCAACTGCCGGACAGTTGGGATAAATCATTACAACACTTGACTTGAGTAGTTATATATTGGCTTTTCTGTCCAGCCGCTCGTTCGTATATGCACAGCCTGGACCGTGGCGCTATCAGCGAGCCCCGACAGTACTGTTTTACAAACAAGGCATAGGTTCCGAGGTCAATGTACTTAAAGTGTGGGCTCAGTATCAGACGCTTTACACTGACCTGGAAAGATTCAACCCAATTTTATTACAGGACCTTTCCAAACATGCTTGGTGGAGGGCCTTGTGCGCAAGTCGTAAGAGCCCTGAAGATATCCTGGGAGAGAGGTGTTAATCGACATGTAAAATTAAGTCATTATTAGCTTTTCTTCCCCTTGTCTGCGGCTCATAGTTGCCCTGATCTTCGGCCTATGTTGCTGACCGGGTCGAATCGAACAGAGTGACACCGGGATGATGCTTCTCACCTGCCAATCATGGCACAAAGAGCCTCCTTGCCAACAATCTGTCTCAAAATACCTCGTATCAAGACAGAAACACGACCACTTCCTACCATCAAGCCTACTGCTACTACATAAAACGTTAGGCTTGGTGTTGTTTAGTGAACAATCAGAGCATATGAATTATGAAGCAAGGGTGAAAGTCTCGGTAGGGTCGAATGAACTAACCACTTGCAGGAAGACACAATTCATCAACCTCGCCGAGATAACACCGAAGGTTTGTTTCTAGAAAATCCCACAGAAGGAATATGAAACGTCTCGCTAAACGGATTTCCTGAATCGGTTTCGGTTTTTCTTTCTCGCAAGAAACGCCAAAGAGGGAGTAGTAGGAACAAGAGATTGTCTGGAACGAGCCGTAGGTTTGCATCATGTTGATTGATCCGGAGTCCCGACTGTGTCGTGCTTTACGGAACGGGCCGGAATTTCCTTATGTCAATACTACGCTATCCCGGACATCAAATACCCACCCGCTATGACTGCGACGATCCATTTTCCGCTGTTCTGACGGGTCGCTTGATTGTAATATAATATACTTCTGAGACTCCGAGCTTGATGTGCTTTTGACCTTGTCCCTTGCATTTGACCCCAATACCCTTGTAACGAACGCTATGAACCTGCTCATATGGATGGAAACTCCAGCATAATTGATAACGTATGCGTCTGGCGTAGCGAATTTTCCCATTCCGTAGACCGAGTCAATATAGGCTGAGTTGATACAGACCGAGGAAGCGTTTGCCGAATTAAGCTGCTGCAAACTGATGATTTGAACTCACGAGCAGCTAAGTCTAGATGCATGGGTGAAATCTTGGAAGCTCATGCCCATTAAATTGTAGTGAATAGAGTTTTCGCGTACCGCTACGGCCACTATACAGCGGCAGGCTACCTTCTCAACGAGGTCTAGCCTTGTCAGCAGTCAACTTTGCCACCCAATCACACGTTAGGTCTCAACGGCACAAAGGCACAGACACAGTCCTACGTCTACAATCACTTCACGAATCCCTGGCATGCTTCAGAATAACCATTCGAGGACGATGTTTCAGCTGTCGTTTAATTGCCACCTAAATTTTGTCAAAGTAAAGATACATATTTGGTCAGTGCTGTTGGGCATTACTGTCAAAGACTGGGGATCTTGATATTTAGTATCAATGACGAACCAGATATCTAGAGTCTTGGCCTCTAATAACATTTCTTACCTTTCCATTTACCCGGACAAACGCTCCAATGTCTTCTACAGCCTCGAGCCAGACCCCTCTGGGCTCTGTTCAAAGACATAGTTCCCAGACATTTGGGAAGATACCACGCCGATTTACCTCGCTCACCGCCGATCAAACCTCGGAAAACACCTTTGACGGCCTCTTTGACGGCCTGGACGATTTATTGTTTGACCTACCAGTATTCACAGAGCAAGAATCTGTCGTCGAAGTAGTGGAGATCATCAAAGAATCCATGTTTTCGCTCGAGACTACCCTGTCATCTTCACACTCCATCATTTCGAGCGAGTCGTGCTTCATAGAGGGATCAATACAATATAAATTGTCTCCATCTCCCGACATTTCGAAGTCCCAAGACAAACGTCAGGCTATCTTGACGAAGGAAATTAATGATATCTCCGCAAACGATTACGGGAGTCTTCGTTGCAGGGTTTACAGCTGGCTCTCCAACATTCCTGCCATACCGGGTCTTGACTCGAAATGCGTGAACGTAAGTTGGACGACCCTCAACCGCCAAACACAGCACATCTAATTTTACGTTATAGAGTACAAACGAGATCACAAATGAGCTCACAAACGATCCGACCTACGAAACGACACGATGCATGGAAGAGCAAAACAAGTCTATCACGGGGGTCGACGAACTCCTGCGCTCTAAAGACCATTGCGACTTTTGCGATTGTGGGTATCAGGCTACAAGTGTAGCAGGTGAAGAGTGGCAGGATATGGAGAGGGCGATTCCATCAAACGAAAGATCCGAATCCCATGCTCCGGTGGAACTTGAAGAGGTTCTCGACGGGTACCACGCGGCCTTATTGCAAATCCACATGTTATCAAGTACTAAGAACAATCACATCGGGAGATTTCGACCTTCGATGCGACGCCAGTACCCTAGGAGTTTTGAAGAGAATGTATAGCCTCCTTCCGTGTCTCTTCAAGATAGAGCAAGCTCCACACATTGGAGAGGAGCCCTCAAGAAGGCTCATACTGAGCTGTACAAGTTTTTATTCTTTTTCCTATACAGATGCTGAAATAGGTTAAACTGTTTGAGATAAGGCTGGTTTTTGGTTCCATTATTTCGAGATACATATGGAAATGACGAGCTGTGGTGTTGAGTCTGATCTCGATCTTTTGCCATTAGCTCCACCTATTCTTCGTCTCAACATTGCTTCATGTAGCTAGACCATACTCTGTATATTACCAGAAACAGATCTCAAAAGTCATTAGTGCTATCTCATCAAGTTAGAGCATACTAAACTTGGATGTCTGTGCACCTGGGAAAATCATCTATGCCCTAATCAACGCAGAAATACGCCTTGGCACTGGCCATATAATCAGTTCGCACCTGGACAATGCTTCCTTCTAATATCACTGATCGAACCGTTTTCGAGGTGGTTGGGTATTATAGAGAATAGCGGTGGGAACTCGTTTCTACCCGCCATAGCTAATTAAGGAGCTGTCCATGCGATGCAATAACACAACACTTTCATCCGAACTGTCTCGCTGGCCACCTTCTGGTCATTACTACTTGAAGCTTGGTTTCCTGCTGCGTCATTTATCATAGCAAAGGCCTGATGTCTGGACAGGATTACCCAGCCGACGAAACGGTTCAAGACCGTGCCCAGGACTCGGCCGGCCGGCCGGCCCGGGGGTACCCCAATGCGGTTCCGTGCAGGCCGCATTTCACGGGGTGAGCCGACGGATCACGAACGTGATCCTATCCCAGCTTTTCGTCCCATGCAGGCCTCAGGGGCCCGGCTGGGGCTCAAGCAGAGCCGGAGCCGGACATACTGGACAAACTCGACGACCTTCATGAAAGTGCAGTCTGGATCGCCGGGAATTCTCAACTCCAAGGTCAGAAGGGATTCTTCTGAGGGAAGGAATCGCAAAGATGGATCCCTACATTAAAACCTGTCATACTTTAACATATTCTATACCTGAAAATTCTCTATTGTACAGAAAATGAGGTTATCAAATTAAGATGGATTACCAGCCTCATCGGACTACCGGAAGTGTTGACAAACAACAGGTCGGGGTTAAGAAGCAACGGGCAGCGCACTAGTCAGAATCCCGTGACTCATTGTGAAATATGACCAATATTAGGCTATGATATGACAGTTTCTGCATTGGGTCTGTGTGCTTTTCATCTTCTCTCTTTTCTCTTTTCTCGTGAGAAGAGAGAGCCGAGCCTCGAATCTGCAGCTATCTACAAGTTTTGCCGTTCATGTCTCACAATCTGTCGACTTTTCCTCCCATTAGGTGGGGTAGTAAGACATGCGTATTGCCTGTGGGGTAATAAGCTCGATTATGAGAGTAGCCGAGTGCGACCGTGCGCTGTTGGTTATTAGCTGTGAAATAATATGATCCTGACATTAAAAGTGAAGAGTAGGTAGCTAAACAAACGGAGCCCACCTGAAATCCGCCAAAAAATGACCATATCAACATCGCTTCGAGCGTTTCATATCCTTGATTACCCTTACTAGCGCCGAATTATTGCCGCACGATCGAAGCTTTCGGGTTTTGCCACTCTAGATCTACGAATGTCCCGTGACGATCGATGGTTTCATAATAAGCGCCAAGTTTGTGATCAGGCTGTTGATAACCAGCCTATCACATCGTCCCATATCTCGGAGTCTAGATTAACCAAAACGAGTGCACTGAGCCATGTACAGTCTGAGCTCTTTCATTGGATGAAGCTCTATTGGCTTATGCCCTTGACTGGGGTGAGAAAGTCGCTGAGCCAGAATGAGTTGTCATCTGAGCCATGGCAATAATAATGCATTTACTTTGCCAACGACACGGTGATTCTGTTATAAGGTAGTGGTGGTAAAGAAAGATACAACGATGTCACACCTACTTGCAAGGGACAACGATACAGCCCATCTTAGCCATCTCAACCATAATCTCGCTTTGGTATGTTTTCCCGAAATCATAAATTACAGTATTCCTGACAGTGATGGGTAATATAGATTCGCGGAGGCTCACTTGGTCTCTTGATGATTACCGACGATCTCGATTCTCAATCTGGAGTGACACCCATCGCTCTTGAGACTTTGGAATATATGCAGTGTCTCGTCGAATTATTGAGTCGTGGTGCTCGAGATTTAGCACGAGGTCTGCATCCCGAGTTACTCAAACAATTAGACGAAAGGTAGAGGCTGGAATCGCGGCAAGTTGGACAAGGCGGTATGGAAGCGAAATAAACATGCTAGATAAACTGGGAACGAATCGTAGATTAAGTCCTAGTGGAATGCCGCCGTCTGCGCCAGTAGCAAAACTGCCTTTCACTCGGGTTACGAGTCCTGATTTATTGGCGGCTATGCTAGGCGAGACGACCACGCTTAGTCAGGGCTGGGGGTTAAGGATGCCTAATGTTGATACTAGAAGCAGTATACAAGAAATATAAACTCCATAGGAAGCTTGAGCTTTGACTCTGCTTATATTGAGTATACAAGGTGCTGTTATTGAGATCTCTATGGCGTATTTCACTTGCCCTATTCCATTATAGCCCAGCATGCCAAGCGGAATATAAGTTAATGCCTAATCAATAATATTCAACTCTTGAGATACGTCTTAGCAGAGCGCGCTTGTTGCTGCTTGTATCTGATAGATTATATACTTGACAGCTTCAAAACTTGGCATTTCTTATGGCAAACTTCACGATGTGCTAACTCAGTCAATGTTGTTGTGATAATCGAATTCTATCAGACTCCCTCCACTATGGTTCGAATCTGCTGTCGATATATCTTTCGATATCGATCTTTGGCCCCTCCCCAGTAATTGCGCCCTCCCTGATGCCGCCATGGTATTCCACCCAGACAGCCAGTCTACCAGGTTATATCTGGAAAGGCACAGGAAGGGTTATGGCATAAGAATTGATGCTTGGGCTACATGGTCCATATTGGACGGAAACATATAACTGTCAAAGGGCATGGCCGTGGGATATGGCTCGTTGCTAACGATGGAATTCCAGCCGTTGTAGGCAAAAGGATCGTTTGGAGAAAGGTCCATCGAGAATTGTAGCATTGTAGAGCCAGTCGTTTCTAAAGACACTATTGTAGCAGTTTTGGTGATTGGGATCGCTCGTTCCTCAGATACCGATGGCGCAGACCCCCCTCTTGTTGATGCGTGCGCCGATAATTCTGATCTTTTGTCGGAAGCGGGTTCATTCGTGACCGAGTCCTCGAGATGGCGGCGAATAGTCGAGCCTAGCGAATCAAGTACCTGTAACAAATCATCCTTTTCTTTTGTAACTAGGGCTGGCTGATCTATCAACGAGGCTATTTGCACCTTGGAGTCGGTTTGTCATAGTTTTTCGACCATATTCTCGAGCTGCATAATGCGGCTCTTTGTCCTGTCACGCGACCGCTTCTGGGACTTGTGATCGCTTTCCTGCTTCTTGAGCCGGTAGGCTGAGGCCGTGGTACTGTTGGTTTTACTGTACATGGCGATTGTCATCGGGGATGAAAACAAAAGGAGAAGAGGTAAGATCCAACTGGAAGGCAGACAAGTTAAAGTTATATACCGGAACGTAGAGACACATGGAAACAAAGGTTCCAAGACTAAATCTGGGGAAGGGAACCAAGGCTTCTGAACGCCTGCTTGTGCTAGGGAACGGAGCAAAAGGGATAGCGCTGAGATTTTGATGGTAAGGTGATCTGTCAAAGGCCATGGGATGAACTAAGCTAAGCGGGTTCCGACTTGTCTGATAGCGGCTAGACACTCATTTGCCGTGTCTCAGTAGCCGTCAATTCGGTCCTTAAGCTCTGGTGGCGATCGAGTGTCTCAAACTCTCTCTCTAGTTTGCGACCTTCGTACACTTGGTAAATGACGTCTAATTGTTAATAACGCAGGAGAATGCCTAATATTGGCATTTATGACGCTCTTTGATCAGGTAGTATACGTACTGCATTAGCTGTAGATCGGTCGTGTGCTATGTCCGCAATGTCAACTAACCATGTCTAATGGTGTGCAGTCCCCATTGAACATCAGCCGTGAGGCTCCGATCATGTCAGGTGGTCAGATCCAAGGAGCTTATTTCCGTTTTTCAGCTCCCCACATACGTAGAAGTGCTTGGAACTACCCTCCCGCTGCGGAGACACGGCTCGACTTGGGCGGCCTACTACTACTGTAACAAGTGCTGAATGTAATGTGCCGAATTACACAAAATCTAGCCTGTGCACGTAGCTAAATTCTGCTAAACTCGAGAAAGAATATCGCGCCTCCACTTATTCTTCATTCTGATCGCGTTACCTAGGTCTTCCCTTAAACTTTATATCTTTATTAAGCCTAGTAGTCAATAACAAAATTAATTGTAGTAGATTTGAATTAACTACCCCAAATTACAGGAGGCGGGTTAGATTTAATTGACAGGCGTAGATCTGATTTTTGTAAGCTAGTCAAAGCCTTCAAATACCTTACTACAGTGATTACTGTGACGTAATGCACATGTTCTGGTCCGTGTATACTGAACGTTACTCTGATTTCCCCCGGAATTGCGTTGTAATCAATGAAGCACTTACAGCCAAGAACACCATAGTTAGAAACTATTTCTAAGTCAACAATGAATTCCCCATCAATTCTAGAAGAGATGCGTGTTGGAAATGTTTGCTTAATAGGATTAATAGTCCATTTATTATGAAATATCTAGAGGGTTTTCTCGACTTCGCGGCCTCAGTCAGTTTTCCAGAGCGTTTCAATGACATATTAAGAAATAGCGAGAAAGGCGATCGGATCTTTTTGTTTTATTGCATCGGTTTTGAAGACAACCAATGCAGTATTGCAAAACTTTAGGTGACTCAGACAATGAATAAGGCCGCTAAGTGAGCTGGCGCTTGGCAAGGTGGTATATATAAGTCGCCATGATGAATATTACATCATCAAATGCTTACATTTGAATGTTATGTCAAGACTACCTTACGGTAAACCAACCTCTCGAAAATATTCTACAAAATGGGAATCGCAAAAACCTCTACGAAAAGTCTCATTCACCTAAAAGCCTCAATGCCAATTCGCGGCGCGAGTTTCGGCACTAGTCAACCTCCTGATGCCATTCGACAGCTCATCCGTCGTTGGCTCACTGACCAAGAGGCCGACAACATCTTGTCGAGGTTCCAAAAGCCTGCATCCCCAACCTTTAGGTGCTATGGAGCGGCATGTTGTGTGAGCAGGCTCAGCAATGGGCTGATGCGCATGAATTTCAAACATTGACAACCGCTCTCGGTCCGCTTTTGAACCCTGGTGACCTAGGATATCCCCACGGACGAAACTCTCCGAGATATATCCATGGCGCTTCTATCATTTTTACATGGTTCGCATCCCATGGTGATCTAGTAACAGTACTTTCGCATCCCCCACCTATCCCTTTCCACCCTTCTGGGTAAACATTTTATCAATTATATGAAGAGCCTATTATTATGGATAGGATGGGTAATAGGCCTGTGGATAGGATCGGCACAGCTCACTCGGCCATTAAAGCGCTTTATATATCAGAGATGGCCGTGTAACAACTCGTCGGTTTGGATAAAGACGTTTAGAATTCCGGATACCGAGTGTGAGTGGCGCAAAACCAAAACAGTTAAACACAGTATACAGGTAAACACTTATGCCGTGCGAAACAGAGAGACGCAATTCCAGCTCTTACACACTAACTACTCAACAGCAGCCAGGAGTAAGCTTGAAGTCTACGTCATCGCTGACTTTGAGCAGAGTAGAGGCTGTAGAGCCTTCTACCAAGTCAATAACCAATGAAAAGACCGTGATGATAAAGAGAAGACGGCAGAAGAAGAAGAAGAAGAAGGCGTCGAGTGTGATAAACAAGAAAGTGGGGGGAAATACTTACCGGGAAATTACTGACACTTGGTCCTTCTGTGAGCAATTAATCACTCGTCAAAACGTAAGGGACAAGTAATAGAAAAGGCGTTGTGAAAAGCAAGAGGAAGAGGAAACTCGAACTGGCATCCGTATTACAAAAAGCTCAAGCTCAAATCAACACAAGGCAGGGGCAGAAGAAGACGGCGACAACAGCGGAAACTCAAAGAACCGAAAAAGGAGCAAATGCTGGGATTGAAATTATATTTGTGGGGAAGAACGAGAAGTGATCAAATGACAACTTATAAAATGAGATTCCTACATCCCTATTGCCCGTCCCATTTTCAGTAAAAGAGGAGCTTCATGATCTGCCACTTACTGGGAATCTTTAAATTTACCCTTCTATTATTAATTGTCGTATATCCCAAATGCCGCGTACGATATACCAATCTTTTACTAAAAGCGTATTGCATCCATGCCATTCAGGATAATCGCCATGAGAGACCATTCTCACAGACGGTCTACCACGTAGCACAGGTAGAGTAGTAAGTCTGGGGAGTGAAGTAGCTACCATAGTAGATGATGATTATGGGATTAGTGGGGATAACGGGGAGACCAGTGGCAGTGGTCCGGGTGACGGTGCTGCTACCCTCAATGAAGATTGCGATAGCAGCGGCGGTGACAGGAGCTCAAGTCTTGGTGACGAAGTCAGTGTTGACGAAAGTGTCAGTCTCGCCATGGTTCACACGGACAGCGATATAGATGGAGAGAAGAACATTGGGGTCGACCTGTCGTCGTGTGACACGAGAGCCAGCAGCGAGGCCACCACAGCTCACATCAGCATCGCCAGGGTAGAGAATATCACACCGGTCAGTAACGACAGACGGAGAAGTGATAAGGTCAAGCTCGCTGCCGCAGTAGCAGCTGTTATCGTAGAGCCCGAAGAAGTTGGCGCCCAAGCAAGTCTCAGCACACAAGTCAGCGTTGTTATCCTCAGAGGAGTACGCCTGAGTGAAGCCGGGGAAGCCATTCTCGGAGGAGAAGCAGCCGAGGAAGTTGAAGCCAACAGGGGTGCCGATACCTCCAGTAGTAGTGATGGTAGCTGCACCGGGAGTTTCAGTACCAATGGTCTTTGTGCCAATGATGGGAGTATCAGTATCAATTGCAGAAGTTATGGTATCGGTAAGGCGAGTGGTACTGAACTGAGCAGCGGCCGCATTACCCATGGCAAGGGCAAGGATCTCGGGGTAGCGCATCTCGAAGTTGGTGGTTCCCTTTAGAACGAATGACTGGGGAGTCACGGCTGGAAACAGCTCCTGAAACGATAGCGAAGGGACTGAAAGTTCTTAGATTCTTTGATGAAAGATAAAAGAGATAGAGGTTAAGCAGGAATTGAGCCCTCTCCTTATACAACATTCGATCCCACAGTGGAGATGGGCCATTTGTCCTACAAGGCATATGTAATACCGCCTGTAGTTCTATGTCTTCGAAACATTCATCAAGCTTGACAAAAACAAGGTCTAGTGTGTTATGGCCGCTGAGACATAGAGTTGCTGTCCAGTAAGTAAAGAATGCAGCCTCTTACTCTGCCCCTGATTTGATATATCTCATACTCCAAGCAAGGGAGCTTGTTGCCCTTCCTTCGCGTTACTCACGTCCCCACCGCTCAAGGGTTTGCTTTGAATGCATCTTGCGTTCTAAGATGACCTTAAGTTCCAAACACGGCTGTACTGAGACAACGCTGGCCTCACCTGTCAATTCGTTACTCTGTGCTCAGACTGTCGAGGGGTAGCCACCAGTTGTCCGCCGAGATACTATCACCAGGTCCCTAGAAAAGCTCAGACCAACTATCCCTGCCCTACGGTTGCGTGCTTTGCACGTACTGGATCGAGAGGTGAGAATTTCTTACGATACCCGAGTTTGTCTCTAGCATATACTAAGTGACATTTCGGCATATTGGCTGGATGGTTGAGATGATGCTGATCTCTTTGCACATGCCACCGACATCTCTGAATTATTTAATTTAAATAACTTCCGCGCCCAAAAAGAATCCTTTTTCTTACAAATCATCTACTCGTACGAGCTTTGAGATACAGTTCGACAGCTTAGCTTCCACCACCGGATACTATATATTCTTACTTGTTTTAGACTTATTATAAGTATTATAGCACCTAGAACGCTAATTATCGGCAAACGCTAGTTTTAATTATTACGCGGCCTATATCTTACTAGCGCTATAAAATTTCCTACATAAACTTAATTGTCGGCAGGCTGTCCACGCAAACAATAGATGTCAGGCGTGATGCCTGCGAGCCTTCCGAAGTCCAAACTTGATAACTATATGGACGCAAAGACGGGTTTTCCCATGCAGACCTTGCTCCTTTTATCCTAGCTCTAGCGTTACCAAGGCAGCTGAGTAATAATAAACCTCTTTTAGCTTACAATGACAAAGGTATATCTGTGGTTTGGGCTCGGTCGATGGCAATGGCACGAGAATCCCGGTTGCAACCGTAAGAAGCAGCCTACTATGGCAGAGAAGTAAAGGGTGAAGCAAGCTAATCGCCTGTGTATACAGTTTGCGGCCCAACCTAACACGGTCGCCGCCATCACCCCTGTGGTCACATTCTATATCGCTCAGTTTTCTGCCCAGCAGGGAATTGTGATTAATGTGACCACCCGGTCTAACAAGGGCTTGGGTGCTTCTAACCCTCAGCCTCACGATATCCGAGCTCTTATGTACGTGTATAGGTGTGCCTATTGGCGATTCAAACTCTCCTTGAAATTTACCCGCGAGATTGTATTTGCTAACTTGATCTGTGAAGCGAGCTTCTGAAGAAGAATCTGGAGGCTGTTCCTAACATCCAGTACTTGTGCAAGTACACTTGGGTTGGTTCACCAACTCAAGCACAGAAAGCAGCTGCTGTCACCGCTGCCGCAAATGCAATGAATGGACTTGGTTATGCTATTAACGCTAGGCCCTCCGGACCAAACTACGATCCTGCCGCCTTCGGTGTTCAGTCAGGCAACCCCATAGCCACTGTCAGGCAGGCATGGGCTGGTGTAGTTGGCGGATTGGGAGCTATTGCAAACAATCCTGTTACTATTAATGCAAGCTTTGTCGAGAATGATAAGGCACAGGGCGACACTAATGGACAAGATAACCTGTGTGGAACCGAGCAGAACGAGAAGGGCGATACCAACGGGCAGGGGAATGGGAACATCAACGGTCGCAATGAGTCTTATACCAACCATGGCTACGACACCAACCAGCTGGCTCAGATTTTGAAGGATGTGAAGAGTCTTGACATCGCTGCTTACTGAACTGGAGCTATTTGAATGGAGAGGGAAGAGTTTTGACCTCACTAACTGGATTCGGTCACTTTCATCTTGTTCTTTGAGGATGACTTGCAGTCGAATTAGGATGCAAATGTTCACAAATTGAATGCACAGTGTTGTTTTAGTTCTTGTTTTATAGGAATGCATTTTGATTTCACTACTGCAATAAACCACTCCAAGGTCACACGCTTGATTAGTCACTATCTCGGGACACGACGGCCCCGGGGCGACCTGTCGTAAGGCATAGATGTTTAAGTGCCATATCCAGTTACCATTGAGAAAACAGCTAAATAACTGCCCGCTCACCTATCAATTAAGTTACTCGTAGATATTAACTATTTAATATCTCTATTTAGCTGAATCTGCAGGCTACCTGCTCGTGCATGTTCGCGACAACCTCCGCAGCAACAAATCGATGCGACAGGGTTTTGCCAACCTCTTCGGCTACTTCGCCGAATGTCTGAGGAAAGATGAACTCCCTGTACCGGAAGCGATCCTCCATATCTCGCGGCGGGCAAACGAGTGGCCTCCGGTGACCAGGCACTATCTCGATCGTAGCGGCACCATTTACGCCGTCGGGTCAGCCCTATTAGAGAAGGCCATGCAGAATTCGCTATGGGCTGGCGATGGAATGACGGAACACGTCTTTAGCAAAGACATCGATAGGCTGCCGGCATGTCGCAATGACGATGAATTTGGGTTTGTAAGTGGCATGTGCGGGTATAGACGCGTCTGTCGAGTCCGTTACGTGTCTCTGACTGGTGAGCCGATCGATCATTAAACATGACAAGTTGGGGAACGAGTTCGAGACGTGAACATTGTACCGGGCGAGAATTTGAGAGGCATGAAAGCGTGTTGGAGCCTCGTTCCTCCGCATGTCCACTCTTCTACAAACAAACATGATCCCTTGGTATTTGTCACTACTTTGCCAACCCTGTGACATAGTAATTGTGCTGGCCCTCACCCACGGTGCAGGCAATCTGACTACTGACGGCACTTGAAAACGAATACAGCCAGCTGTGGCTGTGTACAACCACCGGCGGCAGTGACGCTATGGTCTGGGTACCTCTAAACGAGGTTCTAAGGGCCTAAGACCAGGGCCAAATAAGGCCTGAAAAAGGGTCTGCCAAGCCCAACACATGCATCAAGACTGTCGTTGCAAGAAGATCGAGCAGGTAGGAAGTAGGGCGGGATTAGGTCTGGTTGGCGGGCCCTAAGACCTTATATACCTACAGGATTAGAGAGGCGCCCGGTCTAATAATGGAGGCGACAAGACTAATTTAAGACTCATGCGACCATTAAAGTAAAAAAGCCAAATATTAGGCGCTGGGGTATGGAGAAAATAAAGGGCATTGCTAGGATCCGGGCTTATTAACTAATCTACCCTCAGCCTCAGCGCCTTGGCCCTGGAGCGGCTGACAGGATCCTGCGCTATAGCGAAGGTTGTATAAAGTTAATAGCAATTTAAGGTGAGCATCAGTGATCACGGGTGACGAAAGTCTGAGCAAGAGCGGCGGTGCTGACTAATCAGGCCCGGAGGCTGGCCTCCCAGTTTTCGTGCTCGACTACCTGACTAATCACTCTGAAATAGTAAGATTGCATAGCCACGTATTATAACCCTCAGCAACAACCTGATTCCCTGCAACCATCTTTCCGCCTCCGATATCTTACTCAGTTACACTGAAACGGAACAGTAATGAGTTTCAGCATACCAACACGGGAAGTTGGTGGAGAAGAAGGCGAGCGGAAGTGGAACGCGCTTTGGGAGGCTCGAGTCAAAGAACTTCCTCTGCTTACCAATCCCCGGCCCCGCGCCTTGACGCCTGATCTTTTTCCTCATTCTGACTCCGAGCCTGGCTTAATTCAAGCGCCAATACCCTTGTACCAAGAGTCGTGCTCTTGGTTCAAAATACCGCCGAGTATTCGCAGAGACATTCTTCGACTGGCTTTTGGAGATACCCGCCTTCATATGTATATGGGATACAACTACCCCGATGTCGCCACCCAGCCAGATTCCCCTTGGCACTGCGGTATGGTCTTCGGACCTGAAGATTGCTGTGGTCCCGAAGAGCGAAGTTTCGATACAACGCAGCCATACACATGGCGATGGTGGGGGTCAAGATGTCACCGTTATCTTCCTGATGAAACAGAGAATCAAGGCCCCATGACACAAGATGGCTCCTGGGGTCCCTGGGAAGATGGATGTCGTGGAGGTAACCATGGTAGCATTTGCGACGCTTGGAGAAAACGAGATGGGCCCTCAGCGTGTCATATTGGGGTAATGGGCTGGCTCCTGTCTTGTCGCCAGAAGTGCGTCAACCCTATCTTTTGCAGTTAGTTCCACTAACATCTATTGTAGCTACGATGAGGCTATCGAGGTACTCTATCACACAAATACTTTGGTCCTTGAAGGATCACACATGATTAGTCGTCTTTCTCAGTTGATACTGCCTCAGCGACTGGCGGTGGTGACTTCTCTTCAGATTACATGGCAACTCAAAACAAAATTCACCCCCAAATCCAATCAGTACCATGACGATCTTGACGAACAACATCTTGAGTCCATCTTCAAAATGCTCTCGCCAACACAGTTTCCTGCTCTCCGTCGACTCTATATCTGGTTCTCTGACGAGGAAGAAGCCTGGCTCGAAGTTGCTGGTTCTAAGGCTTATAGAAGCACCATTTTCAAACACCTGGATTCGTTCACGCAACAGATGACTCATCTCGACGAATGCGCATTTGCAATTCCGCACTTCCTCTTCGGACCATTGCATTACCTTATAGCAAGCATGTCTGAAGAATTAGACGAAGAGGGACGGAGAATGCACTTACATCGAGATTCCTACCGACAGCTCTGGCGAGATGTCAATGGTGAGATGACTGCCGTACGGTTACCATACGTCGATAGCTATCCCAAGCCTCCGTATCATCTGCTCCAGGGGGATAACCAAGTTGCTGGGTACTGGATTCTCCAAGAGTCAGATGATCCACGGCCCGACAGAAACATCAAGAGCCACTCACCCTATGTTTGGCATGGGACATTACTTGATAGGGTCTAAAAGCGAGATACTCGAATGGGAATATTTTTATTTGCCTCCGATACAAATTAGGACTCCTTTTGAACACTTTTACGATAATATGACTGCTGAGCGCCAGGCATAATATATTGGTTCTTATCTCAACTTTGAATGACAACGGAATTTCCATAGGTGTTGTTGGGGCATTTCAATGTTATTATACGTAACAAGCTGGCTATTGCAAATACCGTCTATATCAGACCTCACCTCCACTCATCGTTAATAGTACTGCTACTGCCACATTTGTTGCCCGTCAAATCCCTATTATTCGGATGACTCTCCCAAGTAACCGTACCACTGCTTGTCTTCTTGATATACTTGTACTCAAAGCTCGTGTCAGACGGGATCTTCTCCTTTGCCGTCCATAATCCCTTGGTGGACTGGGAAGCCTCAAGTGCAATTCCATCCTCAGGAGCCCAGTTGGAAAGCTCAGTCACTGAGCCGACGATATACACCTTCTGATCAGATGAAACCTCAACATTCTTCACATTGAAGGTGATGGTTATGTCGCAAGCCGGAGCTGCTTCGCATACAGAAGGAACCTTGTTTGCACTGATCTCTCCCCAGGAAGGAGAAACGGTGCCACCACGGCGCTCAGCGGTACCGACGAACGAGGCGTAGGACCAAGTGAGGTGAACAGCTGACTTGGGGGTTCCGGTTGACTTGTCGAATTGTTCAGCAAGAGAGCCATCTTTGGGGGTGTATGTTTGAACAACAGCGACAAAACCATTGGCATACGAAGTCACTGCCTTAAGAATCGAGTTGTATGTCTTTGTGTTCTTGCGATACGTGCCCTTGGACACCTTTGGCACAAGATCCTGGAAGAATGGCAACGACACGTCGTCAACTGTGACGGAACCAATCTTCTTCCACTGATAGACAGCGGCGTAGAGTTGTTCTGCTGTAGCAAGAGTGGTCAAGTACCATGGGTTTCCATCGTAGTATACATCCTCACTGTACCGACCAACAGCAGCGGCCTTCCCTCTGCCTCTGTTCTTGTTGACACCGTAGATGGAACGGAAGGAGTCGACTACGACCTTATGGTTGGCAAGTGCTCTTGACGAACATGGTTGAAACGTTGAGTCGGAAAATTTCGAAGAAGGGTCGAACGTGTGAATTGACGAGAGTATCGAGTTGGCATCGAGACCCTTGCGGCCATCCTTGACGTTGATGTTGGAGTCAATATAGCTGCCCGTCCAGAAGCTCTGGAGGAAGCACAGGACGCGAGGAGCGCTGGCCGCACAGTTGGGACAAGATTTACCCAGCTTCTTGGCAAGAGAATCTCCCTCGACGAGGGCACGGTGAGAGGCTGAGAGAGTGAAGAAGGAAGACCCGTTGATCTCCTCCCACAGATCATAACCAGTTCGGTTCCAGAACTTGGTGGTATAGGCAAGGTCCTTCTCAATGACCGGCCAAACCTTTTTGACAGCCTTGGAGCGATCGCCGTGAGAGATGAGCCAGTTAGCGTACAGAGTCAAGGCTGTTGCTCTCAACGGGGGACCATCGCGCTGCGGACGACCCCAAGATCCGGTGAATGCGGTGAGATTGACGTGGAACTTGGGTTCTCCAAGACCGCCGGTCTCAGGGCCACCAGATGGGTTGGAGACGCCCTGGAGTTTGGCTTGTGCAGAGACGTATTCGTCAATCTTGCGCTGGAGAGATTTGTCCCCGTGGATGAATCGCTCAATAAGAACTTTGTACGTCAATGCCGAGTCTCGGGTCTAGGTGTACCAGTCTGCGTAACTGTCAGTTGATGATCTGTAATGCCGGAGAGGTCGACTTACAGTCTGGATCCGTTCTTGATGGACTTGCTACAACGGCACCCGGTGCTGCGCCCTAGTCCTACAGTCTAAAATCAACTCTAGTAGAGTTGGTTTTGTTGACCCACTTTAAACCTAGTAGGGTTGATTATTGCCAGGGTGTAGAGTTGATTTGACATTATTCTATATACAGGAATAGTAGTGCTGATCAGAACAGGGTTTGTCTATAGGGGTATAGCATACTACCAAATGCTTTTATTATTGATCGAAGCTCAATCGTTGTTCAGATCTTACTATCGGTGACTAACTAAGTCACTATGACGATCACTATGACGGCTTCAAACTTGCAAGAATTAGATAAAGGAAGAGTAGGGTGATAGGTAATATAATTTAGACTTAACAACGAGTCAAAAAGAACGCCTTAACCTTTGTTTTTTATTCCTTATTCATTCTAACATCTAATAGCCTTTATCTATGTTAAATCTCTAGACTAAAATGTCGAGTTATGTTCATACTAGAATCTGCTTAAAGATAATCTAGCCACAGATGGTTAGGATAACTGTTACCCCTATAACGAGGATATACTATTTCTAATCAGGGTTGTCTTTCAAGATATTAATATTCATCCTGAATAGGCTCTGAGATAACTAAAGTCTAATTAGCTTAAGGTGTAATGATTAATTACATGATCGGCAAGTGGAAAATAATATCTTACGGAAATAAACATTGGCAGAAGAAATATAAAATACCAGAGGGTTAGTGGCGAGTATAGTGAGCCGAATTAACTAACTTATAGTTATCTAGGTTAGGCGCCTTATGCTAGTTATAATAGCCGTTAATTGATGTGCTTTTGCTAAAGAAACTTGTGTAAACTCCTAGAAATTTGTTAGTCGACCTAAGCCAGGCAGCCATATCGAATACAATATAAATTGCAAGGTATTCCTTAATATTTGCTCAGACCTATTAATCCTAGTGGTTACTTGTGACTTTAGCTAGGTGACTGTATCTAAGGCTAGTTATTTCCCGTTGCCTTTATTATGCGGCAAGTAGTATTTCTTAATAAAGCCACGAGCTTTAGTGACATAGTCCTCTATGACGTCGCCAAGCCGGTATAACTTCAAGACGTCGTTCTAAAGCCCGTCTATAAAATTCTTGCTTGGAAGAGCTTCGCTAGCTTGGTGAGCATGGATGGTTAGGTGCTTCCTTATCAAATTAGATCTGAAGCATTGACATTAGAAATATGTTCGTGGTTGCGACCATGACTATATCCGTAGACTCAGGTGTGTTTAGAGTATACTTACCTATTTGCGTATATGCTTCTCGGCTCGGCTTAAAAGCCTACTTTATCTTATGTTAAGTACGTTTAAAAATTAAATGAAAAATTCCGCACCATCTTCGGGGACCTTACTGTTCTCTAAAGTACTAAGAAAGTCGACTAATTGGGGTCGTAGTCCTAGGCTTGATCCCGAATTGTGTACTGCGATATAGGACATAATAGGTTCCATGAGAAGTATAACTTCTTCTTGTTTCATATACCACGGCAAGAAGCTTCTAGGAAAAGATGTTTCTAAAAGGAAATGTAGCCTTTGGTTATTGCTATTAGGAAATTTATCCAAATGTATATTGATGTAGAGCTTAATGTCAGTCTGAGATTTCTTAAATCTAAGTAAACCTCCATGTTTCTAAGGGGGCGATGATTCTTTGCATAGGCTGTTTACCTCTAAGATCAGTATAGCTCGATGATAAGAAATATAGCAGGGACACTGAACCTATAATAGATACCTTCTTAGATGCTTAGATGGTAGAGACTTTGTAAATTCTTCTGTTAAGCTGTGCTTTGCTATGTATTGTAAACCCTGTGTTGCCTATTACTTAGAGAAATAAATGATATCTTTTAAACTGTCCTTATTCCCTTGAAACTATGTACTAGGCTGAATATTATCGGTTATTGCATTATATTCGACGAGAATCCTAGCCACGATGGGACTTTTAGTGACTGCGAGACTGAGAGGTGTAAAGCCCGTGTTATTCCTCTAGTTGATAGAACTTCGTCTAAATGAAATTAGATGCCTTATTGACTTAATATTCTTTGTTAATACTATATAGTGAAGTGGAGTTCGGCTATTAGGGTCCAGCTTGCTTGCGTCATAATTAGCGTTAAGAAGCAGCTTGACTCGATCTGGTTATTCTGCTTATTCCAAGACTATTATTTCCAACATATTAATATCTTTCTTAATTAATATCTCTATTATATTCATGTTTCCCTTGTGGGTAGCCTAATAAAACCCTATTATTCAGAATATATATAAGCTGGCGAAGAAGGTGACTAAAAAGATTTTGCGCCAGTTACAGAGGTACCATTCGATAGGTGAAATTTAAATTATTCAGGCCTGGCCTCTTACTTCCTACTGCTACTACTAGACACTACTATATTAGTTGCCATTGGTGATAATAACCAATAGCAGCAGAAGCTATACTCTTAAGATCCTGAGTTTCTTTTGCCGGCTAGACCTTATTAAAAGCCAAAAGGCTTTAAATACTAATACCACTAAAGCCACGATAATACAATAGTTCCCGGCCTCTATGAATTAGAAATTCAGTTATAACCATAATGCTAATATTCTTATTACTAATGCCTACTTTAGCTAGTAGTTAAAGCACTATGTAAAGCGTCTTCCCTATTGTAAGTATGTTGTCTATTATTACCACCGCTACGCCTATAGGAATTAGATCTTAACTTATCTTAATTCTCTTCCCTCCTAAATCATTAGATTCTAGGCATAAGATATATGACAAAGGCTTTCTGATAGAAATAGTAGGTAGGGGAAGTTTGCTAGCTTCGCGGATTAGCGCCAAGGGGGACATTGACTTATAGGGCCAATGACGATATATATATGAAGCCTCCCGCTTTGCAATAGGCCACTGCACTGACTTTACCCCAATTACCTTAGAACTGAGTTCATAGCAGAGAAGTGCACAAAGCCAACCCGCCCCGCCGTTAAGCGATATTGAGTATATGGCGGAACTTGATGCCTGGGCGTGGGAAATCAGGCATAGGGTCCACCATGCTAGCCAGTTGCTCCAGGTCCTCGTGGAGGAGGGGAAGCAGGTACTAATCAGCAAACCTTTTGACCACCTCGTCCCCTATTACTTTATTATTAAAAACGAGACTGTAGCGGTAGTCTAATGTTATCGAATTCGACTTATAATTACTACTATTGCCGCTACGATTGGTATTCTTATAATTATAATTGTATTGATTATTATTATTAACTTGGCGTTTCTGATGAGCTTGTTGTGTCTTTTTACTAGCTGTAATACGAATGTTGAGTAATCTGCTATTCGGAACGAAATGCGATAAGGTTGCAGTCGGCGCCTTATCTCTTATCCCAGTGATTACCAGTATATCCATATCTGCGGCGTTGGATACCATATTTAGGAAGTGCTTGTCTGGCAGCCGAGGTTGTTGGC
>JABCJZ010000252.1:0-17468 GCA_013184445.1 Fusarium sp. NRRL 53497 | reverse complement strand
GAAAAAGAATAGTACTGTATTAACCAAAATATGCAATACTTTATTTACTAAGTTAAAGTCCTGTTTAAATTAACTGCTTGCTTATTTATTCAAGTAAGATAGCTGTATAATAATAAAAAATGCTGGTTTCTTTATAAAGTCTTGTAGCTTAATATTAATAAAGTAAGTTGGTTTTAAAATTATTAATTACTTTAAAGTAATTTATTTAATTAAATATATTATAAGAAGTTGTTTTTTAATATTAAATATACAATAATTTATCTTTAACTTATAAGACTATTTATTTATTTAGGTAACTTAAATGTAATAGTGCTTATTGAAATTGAGAGTTACTTGTCGTGTAACCGATTGGAGTTGGCCAGCAAGTTCGCTCAGTCGGTTTTGAAATTCAGATTACCACCCCACTCCCTCAGAGATCTCCCAAACACTTGCAAGACAATGACAATCGGGAACACCCCGGCGCAAATAGCTGCTTGGGTTCCGAACGCGGCTTCAGCACCCACACGAGTGACCCAATCGACCTGGAAATAGCTGATGATGAATCCTCCAGCGGTGCGTGAGAAATTTACCCACATGCCAACCTCTCCACTGGCTTCCGGGTAGGAATTTAGCAAGTAAATATTGATGCTGACAGAATTGATTATCAGCCCGAGGGTGTAGAATCCCCACCCCAAAGCCACCAGCATGTAATGATAATGTCGTTGCAGTGAGAAACCCACGAGAACCAGGCCAGCAAGCATAAAGGGCAAAGCCAGCCAGGTAATGAGCAAGCGGGATTCTGGGGAAAAGTGGCCATTGTTACGCCGTATGTGGAACCGAGGCATCATGTCGTGTAGCCAGTGGCCTATTGCATAAGCCAGGATTGCAGCGATAATTGGAGCAAAATACATGAAACCTTCGATGATGATCACAAGTCGAATTAGCTTTCAAAGACCTCAACTCTACTGTAGGTGGGAAACAAGGTGAACAAAGCAAGTAACGTACCAATCTGTTTCGGCCCAAAGCCATAAACGCTGGTAAGGAATATAGGAAGGGTAGCGTTGATTGCGACGAGCCATGCAAAGATGCACACATAGTAGAAATTGACAAGTAAAACAATGGGCTGTCTTAACACTTGAAGAGATCGTAAGATGGCCTCTGGAAATGAGTTTCGAAGGCGTCGCGAATGCCATTGTTCGATACCAACTAGTCGCAGCCACCGAGACCGTCGAGCCGGTTGGACGTCGGGGGGTATGCGGCGATCGTAGAAAGTCTCTTCACCGAACAAAACTACGCCTAGCAAGGAAATACCTGTCATGATGCTGAAGATCCAGAAAGGCCATCGCCATGACAGATGGATGGTCATGAATGAAGCCAGCAGGGGACCCAAGAAGGGCGACAGAAGCACGCACGATTGCCACACATTTATTTTGCGTCTGGAAGATTAGGTTAAGTTAGCGTAATTCTGCTTTGCCATGGCTGAGTTTGCGTACGGTTGTTCGTGAAAAAAGAAAATGTCTTTGATGAACATGAGTCCGCCCTGCAATGACACAATTAATGCTGTACTCGCTGAGAAAGTCTAGATAGGACAGCGTGATCAATACTTACGCCTTGAGCAACACCAGAGAAAAATCCGTTCATGATGCGAGGCACAAAGAATCCAATGAAGCCTTTGGTGCCTGCTTGAGCAACGGAGGTTACAAATGCAGCTAGCATGAACCAGAATAGTACCGGAAGTCTGCCGAAGTATGCGGATAGGATAACGGCAACGACACCGCCAGCTCCAACCATGAATTGATTTCCTGCCTGAGAATGATTGACAACTTCCGGTGCAAGGCCATATTCTCTGCTCAGCAGTCAGACACAGCGTATTGTGCGGGGTGAATTTGTCATCCATAAGCTGATAGACACTTTGACTTACTCTGCTTGGGCTGCTAGGGTAGCGGCACCAGTGACACTGCCGTAATCAGGCAGGAAGGAGCATGCCACAATAACTCCTAGGATGATATTCTTCTTCGCGGAAGGCCAGTTGAGCGGGTCATCAGGGCTTTGAGAAGGCTGAGGAATCAACACCGTACGCTGATGCTGTGCCGCATCCGAGCAGTCAGTACCACCATGTTCGTTCTGTGTAGACTCGACATGAAGAACAGACGAGGGCTTCAAAGGTTCAGAGTTCATGGTCAAAGGATTTAGAATTGAATAATGCCTTGGTTGACCACAAGAGCGGCAAGAAACTGGAGATGTGCATCAATAAGTAGCATCCTGATTATTGCAAGCGTAACTCGCCGCGACCGTCATATTAGCGTTTGTGGCATATTCGAGACCGGCACCAAGTTATGTCGGGTGCTCGAACGTCCGACTTTCCGAACACACTGGGCTAGAGACATTGAAATGGTTGCAACTTAACAAGTACTTGACATCCTCGTCCGGTCCGATACGTACCTCGGACCAAAATGAGGTCTTCGAAGACATGGTAATCCCCGCAACCCGGCCTCAGTACAGAACCCGATAAAATACGGCTAGATCAAGGCTAGACCAAGGTTCACATCTTGCTGGGTAGCAGCAAAGTTCTGATCGTGAAGCTTCCGGGACTGTAGCCTTGTACAGGATGTGTTGTGAGCGTGGATACAGCATTGCACAACGTTCTAGTCGTCCACCGATGAGATTGAAAGTTCAACGTCGGAATTGCAGGGCCTGATATGCTCTACGACTTCTCGAGTTTCTGAGTTTTGAGGGCCATGACAAGTGTGGAATTTCTGTACAATCGCATAGGCACGGGTTCTATTGGCAACGGGCCCGCACAGCTTCAAGAGCCGCTGAATGAAATTTCGAGCTTATTCTAAGTGACTCTCTGATTTATTCATGTCTGACATAAGCGAGTGGCTATCTACACATGTGTTGTTTTCAATACCCTTCTATGGCAACAGCGATGCAAAGGCTTCATGCAACTCTTCTCCGTCTCGGCCACTCTTATGGATACATCGCCAAGCCACCATGTTGTCTGGGCGTACCAGAATAGCTCCACCAGGCTGGACTCCTTTCAAAATACTCCAACGGTCATCGTAGTCCATGTACGGCGAATTGTCGCCGATTTGCGCGGACACAATTGCAATGCCCAGTCTTTTGGAAATGAGATCCGCTGCTTTTATCCATGCTTGACCGTGATGGTCTGTTATCAAGGCAAATGCAGCCTGACCCTTGATCAAGTCATGCGTGGATAGAACCTCTCCATCTAGTTCTAGCCATGCATGAGGCAGACGGTGTCCCGGGCGAGTTGTGGGGAAATACTTAAGCCCAAGAGGATCCCTCTTCCCGGGCAAGCTACCGTCAGGCACCAAAAGGCCATCCGAGTATCTGAAACCAAGCTCGATCCCGTGGGCACAGAACTCGATAGCCTGCGTATCAATAATACGAGCAACTTGGGCTCTGAAGCTATGGCCTCTATCTGAGTCCTCAAACAGAGTCTGGAACCGTAGCCTGTTGGCGTCCTTCTGACCAGGAACTAAACCAACAGCAGTGTTGATGACCGACGAGTTGCTGAATGTGAACAAGCCCCAGTCGCAGTTGACACGCCCGACAGGACGCCTTTCAGATTCATAAGTGTTCAAGATTTCGGCGCTGGCTTTCCGGTTGAGCACCAGGGCCAGCTTCCAGGCAATATTCAGAGCATCCTCGATGGCGGTGTTTAGACCCAGGCCGGTGGTGGGCGGGCGGCGGTTCCCAGCATCACCCGCGAGAAACACTCGGCCCACGCGATAGCGATCTGCAAGAACTCTCTCAATCGCCCAGTGGCTGACTTTGTGCACGTCTATCACAAGGTCTGGGAGCTTTAACAACTCCCGAATTCTTGGAACCAGCGCCGACTCATCGTGTCGTTTGTCGTCATCCATGGCAAAGCCAAAATGAAAAACCCATTCTTTAGAGTATCTTCCCCAGTTTGGGCCCATAGGCACAATGGCGCCGCTTTCGAACACGGTTCCACATTCGCCATTGATGAAGTGGCAGGCAAAGTAGCGATCATCCCAGTACTGAGAGAGATCGGCACTGAAATGCATCGACACCATGTCGGTGATGTTAGTCGGCCCTTCCATCTTGATTCCGAGTCGAGGCCCAATCGTGCGACCGCCATCCGCACCGATGAGATACTGACATCGGTACACGGTCTCCTTCTCTTCCTGGTCGATGACCTTGACCTTGACAGTGTCGCCCTCATCGGCAAACTCAACCATAGAGTGCCCAAACAATACTTGGCCAGGGTTTTTTCCTTCAGCAATCTGTCTCAGAATCGGCTCGAGCCTGAAAAGCGGCAGATTCCCCGACCGCAACGGCGCATCCTGTCTAAACACCACGAGTAAGCATTTGTCCATATGCGGCGCTGTAAAGCCTGCGAAATAACTAACTTGTAAGATTCAGAGTATTCAGTTCCCTCGTTACCGCCAAAGCATTCAAATTTGTGGATAACTTTGCGATCCATAGGACCTGTGCCACCCAGCGACGTTTGCCAGGCAACTTGGCTCATGTGACGCGGCGGGCATGTCTGTCGCAAGATTTCGTCCACCATGTCGTGGCTGCGGAATATCTCCATGGTTCTCTGGTTGAGATAATGTGCTTTTGGTAGTTGCGAAGTACCCAGGTGCTTTTCGACGAGAACATGATCGATCCCATAGTTGGACAAGAAGCTGGACAGAGTCAGGCCGCAACCACCCCCTCCCACAATAACAACTGGGATCTCAATTTCCTGGCACATGGTTGTAAACTAGTTGGTAGGGGATTTACTGAGTGTGATTTAGTTTTCGCCGTAAAGTGAAAGGGACAAGGGTCGTCTCGAGTGAAAGACGCGCCTCCAACTGGTACTTTTTATAGGCTACTACAAGCTCTGATAGTCTACGACGCGGAATTAGCTTTCCTGTTTTGGGCGGGCACAAGTAATCCGGGGTTTCCCCAAAGTCCGGGGAAACTTGGGCGAGCTAATGCGGCCTCCGCACAGAACCCTCCCATTCCCAACCCAACGGAGCCCATTTCCATTGTCTCGGTCTTTACCCATTCTCACAGCCGGCAAATGATATGGAGCCTGCGCCAAAACGCCGGCCATTCTTCGCTGTTTTCGAAAACGACGTCGGGATACATGTTTGACTTGCCAAAAGACGCGAAAGACTATACCTGCAGGATCAGAGACAAGCGCTTTGTGAGACCCTAGCCAGCACATTAGGCTAGATACCCCTGAGGGTAGATTTGTCTGAGGGTTTTGAGGATACGCCCGCTCAGATAGTATGACAATGGAGATAAAAGCTACAGATAACTGGAGTTTCCAGAAAAGGGATTTAATAAACTCTCTGCTATGCCTGCCAGCGAAGTTCCCTATGAGCACAATCCTCGGCACTACATCTTTACTCGCTTATACACAAACCCGGTGATACTCACACAATGTCGTGATCATGAGCTATCCCGATAGACACCATTACATGCGGTGACTTATTCCTTGTTTTATTCGCAAATTACACGTGAACTTCATTTTTGACTCTCAAGGCTTCTATTTCAATTTGTCATTGGAGCGGAGTTGCTTTCTTTGGTTGACATACAATGTTGATCTATCTACTTATGCCAGACCTTGTCCATTTGACTCAACGGATCATAGTCCCTGCTTACCCTAAACGGCTGCCGGAATGTCGACCCTTTTTCCTATTTCAATACGTCTCTTCAAGACTTTCTCGTCTGCACCATCTTCCAAACGACGGAGCAATTCCACCGGGTTAACATCAGTCCCAATAGGGTTCTCCTGAAAAAGTGATGATGTCATAAACTCATTGGCCTCCTCAACAGTGTCGAAATTATCGACTTGCGTCTCGATGGCATTACCATCTGGGTCTTTGTAGTATATGCTAGTCGTGGGACCGTGATTCACGCACCACGTAGGTTTGATTCCTAAGCTTGCCCGTACCTCGTGAGCTTGAAGCAAGCATCGCAACGAGGCATATGCGAAAGACACATGATGTAAGCCAGTAGCCCCTGCGGCGCGCGGCTGCGTGTCTTCCTCGCGAATTATCGCCACTCGATGATGCTCATCATCATAGCGAAGAAATGCGATGAACTCGTTCTCAAACACTCTCTCCGCCCCGAGAAAAGTTGACCAATAGTCCACCATGGCGCCGATGTTTGCGGTTCGAAAAACGACATGAGCCAAGCCACTTGGGCGAAGGACGCTGGTGTCTGCCATGATGAATTCAGAGAACTGTGGGACTTTTCGTAAAATGGTCGATGAAGGGTAGTCCCCAATCTGATGTGAAGAGACAGATAAAATTTGGGAGTGAAAGACGAGCAAGCAAATCGTGGACCCGCACAGGAAATCTGGGGTTCGTGAAGTTTTTGTGGTGACTTATTGGCCGGTGCGGGCTTGCTTTTTCTTTATACCCCGACGCCTACACTCGACACCAGAATGTCCTTAGATTATGACGAGGATTGCACTTGACCTTACTTGCTTGGCTCGACTCCCCTCAGTTGTTAATCGACTGATCGTCGGCAGAAACCACTAAGCCGAATTGGTTCGCATTCTATAGACATGCGTATAGTTCCTACCCAGTTATCCGTACCACGTAGTCAGTCCTCTCCAATCACCTGCGAGTGGCCAATCTGACCTGCTAGTTCAAGCCTTTGGGCGCATTTCACACGATGCTGAGTTGTTCCATATCATTCCGCCCGCACATACTTCCCGGATAGATAGAGTTCCGGGCCGAGCAAGAACGGATTAGCTGCGGGTGGGCATGCGTAATGCCGAAATTCAAGCCCGAGGTCAATTCCCGGGTACACCTCATATAGACTTCCATGCCAGAAGTGTGTCGATACGCTGGCATGTCTCCGATCCTGTATGATCTGTTGGATGTTTTCGCTCACGCGTCAAACATACGCACAACATGGGTTCCGTGACGGCATCAACTATCTGGCCTGCTCTTAGCATCTCGGACGAGGTCAAAAAACTCGTTGACCACTTTTTCACTCTTGTCGACTTGAAATCAGACGATTCAGGGGAGCGCATTGCCAAAGAGGTCTTCACTAAAGACGGAATATTCATCTTGGCAGACGGCACTTTCAAGGGTACTGCTGGTAAGATTACACACCACGCCTACCCACCAGTTAAACATGCGCACCAGCTGACGAACTGTGCGCTCACGAAGAAATAAGTACTTCGCGGAAAACCGCCTGGAGCTCCGTAACATTCCGCCACCATGAGGTTTTGAAAGTTTACGTCGACGCCAGTGGCACAGATTTCATTCTCATCGGCAGGTTGCGTATGGAAACTGTCGACGGCGAACAGGCGGCTCGACAGTTCGTCGCCAAAATGGAAATTGAGCAGACGCGCTCTGGATTTAGACTGCGACAGTACCGTATTATAGATCCTGTGGCAAAAGACTCGCCACCATATTTTCCCACCAAGCAGTTAATAGGAGGCTAGTCCATATAAGGTCAGGTATAGCTTCAGCGAGAAGGCAAAAGATATACAAGAAAGGACTTCATCTCCCAATAAAGAAAGGCAACCCCATGTTGTGATTCGCGTGAGATGTCTTGCTATATATTTATAAAGAAGTATGTAGAGAAGATAAATAAGCCAAGATGACGTGAACAGAGACGAATTGGATTTGAGATGGCATACCTTCTAGGCTCAATGGTTCTGAGACATTACTTCCCAGTAAAGTACCCCGGGCATCAGCTTCCTAGTCTACTTTATATTTCCACCAGTCTACGTTTTAAGGCGTGGGTAAAACCAATGTTTTGTGGCATAGGAAGCAAGTAAGCTATAAGAACCCGTGCTGTGCTTTGCTTCCCTCTCATAGTGTCCTTGTTACTCTTATTTACCTACTAATAATTTAGCAGTGACTTTGATGGGTTATATTGTAGAAAAGACTAATGTATGTGATAAGCAGAACTTATCGTGGGGTCGTTTTGCATAGTAATTTCGGGAAATAGCGAGGCTTCAATACAGCCAGGGCCTATAATAGTAGTACGATGTGCAGGCGCCGCATAAGCTTAAGGAAGCCGTCAGCAGCTAAGTCGTCGTCGTCAAGACCACCTTCTACCCAGCATTACCAGCGCACACAAACCTGTCCTAGCTGCATGCCGGATTCGCATGTAAATCCATTTGAAAGCCTATTATAATAAAAAACAGAGCTTATGAAGAAGTATGGCAAATCCATTTAACCTAAATAGATTCAGGGTACCCCTAAGTTGTACCTACTAAATGGCTTTTAACTATATATATATCCATTTATTATATTTAGGATACATTATAGTTAACATTTAAACCAGAGATAATAGTAATTATTGGTATTATAATATAAATAAAGTTTTATTTAATTAATTGATTAAAATTAAAAAAGACCAGTATGCTCCTTTTATACATTTCGGTTGTTTATCAACACATCAGCCAGTATCGCAGGCATATCAGCAAGCTCTTCCACCGCGCAAGCAGTAATGACTAGAAAGTCCTCTGCTTCAAAGTGAGCCCTTGAGAAAGACGACGTGCAACTGCGATTTCTCATCAGACGCCGAAGGGTTCCCAAGGTTATTGGTATAAGGCAATCCAGGTTGATGACTATGGGACTTGAGTGTGTTCCTACCAGGGGACTTCCCTGTCTTCCCAAGCACGTCGTCAAAGTGAGCTCCGAGAAGAGGAACGCCGACAAAGGGCCCAGGGCCGAACAAGACGTCAAAATCGAAGAAGACACCGACGTCTAAAGAGGCATCGGAGGCTCCGGAGACGTAGGAATAATAGACACGAGCAACGTCAACCGCACCGAAGGCATCAGTCATAGAGGTGAGCAACATCATAGAAACCATCAGAATCGGCGACGGCGCGGCCGACACCCTTCGCGTAATAAGCGGCACCTTGATAGACGCGCCAATCCTAAGACTTTACTTTAAAGGGAGATAGAGACTATCCAAGAAACCCACGGAATAGATATTCTCTTAGTGTCGACACTCACCATGACGAGACGGGGTCAGGAGGAAGTCTTGCACACTCAACCAGGTCCTGGAACTAAGCAGCCACTCCCACCATATCAGCCAAGAAGTGCAGGGCCTACTGAACGCACTGTTGTATCGGCAGTTCCGAGAAAGTCAGTAACGAGAATTTAGCCTGCAAATCATAATAGCACGTAGTTATAGGGAAAACAAGTTGGGCCTAGCTAATGTTGCGTCGATAAACTTGGTGGAGGTGAAGTCATACGCTGACCGAGTCCATCCTTCATAGCTTGTATATTCCATTTGTTTAGATAAAAAAGTTTCAATTAAGTGCTGCAGAATAGCAATATCTTCCAGGTTCAAACAGCCAAAGTGAAGAAACCCTGATTAGAATGACCTGCTGCCATGTGCTTAAACCTAATATGCTTAATATGTTCTAAAGATTAACTTGATGACTAGCTTGTGGCTATATGCACCCATTACAGCGCGGACTAACATTCACACCAGCCCACAGCAAAACGAATCAATATCGAGGTCATTTCACTAAAAGATGAATCTACTAACACACGAGCCCTCAAAGAACCGAAGACAGCCTGCTCTAATTTCAAAGGCTCATCCTGTTCTGTAGTACCTGAAGTCACTTATTACTTAATATCAAACTCATAACAGAATTCAAGCCTGCTGCCTTTAGTATCACGAAGAAAGATCAAACATAGAGCAACAGCTTTCTCGCGATAGAGCACAACTGAAGAGCTTGGAGGGTGATCACGCCTTATATTTTCTAGTATGTATCTTGCGAGCAACACTAAAGAAAATGCAGAAAGTATCAAACTCAGTATCAAGCACAAACGAATGTAAATATCTCAACCATCTCCCCCTCCGAGCTTCTTATACTCCATATCTTGTTGCATGCTCAACTTAAGCGACCAAGCCCTTGACAAAGGTAGCTGCCTGGGTATCGTATCTCTGGTTGTACGTCAGGTGGACATACAGCTGGTAGCCGTTGGCGCAGAATGGGTCTCCGAAATCACAGTAGGAGGCGATCTTGCTGGCGAAAGAATCACAAGACTGCCAATTAGGTCGAGCAAATTTCTGTAAAGCTGATGTTAGCCGCATTTCCACTTCTTTCACCTTGCTAAGGTTCACTCACCCCGCTGGCAATAGCGGTTCCCTTGTCGAAAGACTTTCCGGCGACTCGTCGAGGGTCACCGTACCAAACAATGGCGGTCACTGTTTCTAGTTAGCGATGCAAAAAAGGAATGACCATAGCAGTGAATGCCATACCATGAGAGCTGATAGCTGGGTTCATGGCAGGAGTGATTGGGCCGATGTTAGCGGAGTTACCGCCACAGAGTGCATCTCCAATGATTTGAGCACCCTGAGAGTATCCGAGAAGGACAATCTTGGACTTGGGGCATTTGGTTACGTAGTCAGTCAATTGGTTAATGACTGCCGTAGTACCAGTACCGACAGATCTCCCGTATATACTAGGGTCCTGCTGTGTGCCCAGTAAGGCAGGGTAGTCGATTGCCTCCTGATCCGCACCTGGGTTCTGCTGAACGATCATGTTGGCAAGATTGCTAAGTTCCGCACCAGGTCCGGCCTCTTCCGTGCTTCCTCGAGCAACGAGAAGATGAATAGGAGCACAGCTTGAGGCTTGTCGATCCTCCAGGGCTGGGGCTTCCAGAGGCGCGGCAGCAGCAAGAGAGGAAAGCAGCAAGCTGCTGGTGATGGCCTTGAAATGCATGATGTTGAGTGAAGGATAGACTGGTCAATGCTGTATCCGAGAAATATCAAGATGCAAGAGAATGGTTGAGAAGTGGTTGATTAGTAGTTCAGTATGGCGATGCGACTTAGGTCTATATACTTGTTGTCTGCTTTGCCAATACCTGGGGAAGTCGTCCAAGATAGGGTGCGTGCGGTACCGATAAACCGGGACTGTGGGGAAGAGATTGCGGGGAGAGCTTATGGTTGCAAACTACGGTTAATTATTCACGCCTAGTCTCGCTCTTAACAAAGCATAACTACAAATAAGCCGAAGTACTAGTGATCTGATGAAACAGGGGCCTGAACCGACCGGATGACGCTATGAAGATGCCGATGGATCGACTGCCGTGGAGACAAACTGTTCACGAAAGCATCCTATACGCTGTTTCGTTCAACTTCTTATTAAGGAGGTCTTCTCTGTCATAGATCGAAGGCATTAAACTTTACCCTGAACTAAATGTTACTACGCTCGATTCTAGGATACGTTTGGCTAAACAATAGTTTAGGCAGTCTCGAAACTAGTGAAGATATCGCTGCCTACCCTTTTTCAGGTACTGAAGTTCTGTATTCGACGAGATGGTTCACTGCGCAGTGGAAGAAATATCAGTGATTACACTAGCGATTTTAATTTGCCGTGCGGGGTCATTACTCGGTTAATTGAGAAGCCATAAACCCCACATAAATGCAGATTCGGGAGAAGAGCTTGGAAGCTTGACCAAGTAGCGTAAAGAACATTGAAATAGTGCTTCTCGAAGCAAGCAAGTTTAAGCTAGCGCTGTTAATTAAAACCCCTCATTTACGGTCATGCGACTACCAACCTTGGAATGGTCCAAGCTCATGTGACCTCCCTTTAACGCGCATCGTCGATGCATGGAATTTTGACGCATCATTGGTTGGAACGAATCGAAACTCGGATCTGATCACCGAGCTTGCAGCTCTAGATCCTGGAGTAGCACGTGGGGTTGTTGGTGAGTCAGAGGGTGGTAACGAATGCGGAGTCGAGGATATGTATGAACCTCGGCAAATCCTCTCGGTAGTTTGAGCCTTGTGCATGTAAATCAGTTCATCAAAACTCCTCGAAATTACCAATCGTTTGCTAGCTCGTTGCAGTTATCATCGAATTTGAGGCGTGTGAGCAAACTAGTATTAATCTTTCATTAACAATCTCAAGGAGGTAATCAAGCTAGATAAAGGAGCAATACTGTTCACAGGATACCTTGGGATATCATGGACTAGGGGGCTTCTAATTCTCGTGTCATCTCGGATATCAAGCGTCGTGAGATTTGTTTATGTATTGTTAGATTGATGTTCTGAAGGCGCGGTTTTGCAATGCCACTCGCTTCGCGTGCCCCCAATAACTCATCGTAGGTTTCTTTTTCTATTTCTGCCTAGCAGTCAAACACGCTCATATCTGTTCCTTAACTAGTGACACAAGTCTTCTCACAACAATTTGTTCAGTTACTCACCACCAAACGGCAGGATCGGTGTAGCTAACATCCCACTAATACCGTTCTCAAGATCTGCCCACCAGATGAGATTGGTGAGGCCAGTCCACCGACCAGTCCCTGGAGAACGTCCAATAGGTCCAGGATGCGTAGGCAAAAAGAAGTAAAGAGCCCACCCTTGAGGAGGGTTGTTGGACTGTGGGTAGATCTCCCCACTGTCGCTCACCAGATGTAGCTTGCACGGTGGTTCCATATCTCTCGCAAAGTTTGGCAATTGAAGTATCTGGTTCGAGAACATTTCTAGTCGGAGAGTCATTGCCTAACACTACATCATAAGGAATAAAGATTAACACACCTTTGACAGTCTCCGGTCGAAGTATATTATTGTTTGTTACGGGGTCTCTTCCGCAATTGAGAAGCACTGTAATGACTTTGCAATATTCGACCGGATTGCTGAATAGACCTGCACCACCAGAGTTGAATGTAGATTGCATCTGCTTGGATGTTAGATCTGCTAGAGGCTTCTGCAGGAGATGCAAGATGGGCGCAAAAACGGAAGAACCATAAGCTCAGTAGGCTTGAGCTTACTGCCGATAGTACAATTTTGAGCCCCGCCGATGAGTACAAGAACTCTCTGGGAAATGCCGCCCTCCTTGGTGGTGTGCGTTGTACCCACGAGCATCTTCCTCTCAATTTGTCGCCCGTATGCTTGCTTCAGCGAGCCAAACCATCCCTTTTATCTCGTCCCGGTTGGTATTTATATAACTGCCGCAAGTGCTACCATTCCAACAGGATCACATAACTCTGCAACGGCACCTCAACTCGAACAACCGCCCCTTCTTTACATACAGCTAGGGTCCTCTCAAGGTAATAGATTTAAATCCAGCTTGAAATGCGCCCTTCGGGCAAAGCTTGTTCTTCTTGTTCACGACAATGGTCCTTTATAAGTAAATATGGTAATTATAATTTGTCACATCACAAGGAGCCATCAGTACGCGAGGTCGAGAGAAGCTCAAGCATGGTAGAAAGCTACCAGAAACTATTCTAATGACGTGGAATGAGGTCAACCCTTGTTTGACACTAATTCGGAAACTTACAAGGTCCTCATGCTCCTCCTTGAACTGTTTAGTCTCTTATAACTTGGTCGGCAATTCCAACTGCTAACGGAGCTTGTACCTGCTGCGAGCCAAGCTGGATTGGTGTCTTATATGCTTGATATGCTCTAGCGGCGTTTACTATTTGGCAGGACGAATAATAGTAGCGCCAGCCAAGGTAAAGCATCCAAGGAGTCCCGCTGTCTTAACAATAATCGACACGCATAACGGCTGAACTAACGGTCAAACCTCGACCATCACTCTATACGGATTTCCAAACCACTCTTAGATACATTTCAGCCCCGGTAATTATTCACGGATAGGTAAATATGAGAATCATTTGAGGTAATTACGCCTCTTATTTTAGTACGAAAGATATCGCAAACATCGAGATATTTCTAGGTACCAAGTATAAAATGCAAGTTATCAAATCTTGTCTATCATGATCGAATTAGATCTTCTCAGTTTTATACCGCTAAAGGCATCCTGGTTTCGCAGTTACTGAGACGGCAGAAGCGCGTTGGCCTGAAGTCTCCGATGGACAAAGTCTGTCGCCTTCTCATTATACTTCATAGGACATGTGCCGTGAACCCAGAATCCGGCCGGATTCCTCTGTCCATCGCTGCAAAACGGGTCGCCTTTGTCGCAATAAGATGCAATAAGATCGGAAAGCCCGTCGCAACTCTGGTTTGCTGGACGTGGGAAGAGCTGGCTATCGTTAGCACTATCTAATGCCAGATTAAAGCTGAAAGTAACTTACACGTCTTTCGTGGCGGTTCCCTTATCGAAAGGCTTCCCGGCGATATTTCGGGGGTCGCCGTACCAGACAATTGCAGAGACTTGGCATGCGTTAGCCATTATCTTGATACATTGTATCTCTATGGTAGGCAAGAAACACACTATGGGAACTAATACTATCATCAATAGGAGGGGTAACAGGGCCAGCACCAGCGGCATTCCCGCCACATATTGCATCCCCGATAATCTGCGCTCCCTGGGAGTACCCAAGGAGAACGATCTTCGACTTGGGACACCTCTGTACAAAGGCAGAAAGTTGGCCTTGCACCGCTTAGGTTCCGATACTAACGGAGTAAGAGTGATCATCTTCTTGAAATAGAGCGGGATAAATAATCGGCTCGAAAGTCACTCCGGGATTGGTAAAGAAGATGTCGCGTGCGAGCGATCAGAGCTGGCCTAATCCCGGTGGTTCGTTGCTTCCTAAATTAACAATGAGATGAATTGGGGAACAGCCTAACTGTCGACTCTCTACAACTGAGCTCTCGATTGGAGAGCAAGCAGTGAGAGGGGCAAGTAGCAGGATGTCAGCAGTAGTCTTCAGAGACATAGTGTTCGAGGGAGGGACTTTGTTTCTCAATGGATTCTTTGTAAGGGATGCAGAGCTTACGACTTGCTGGCAGCATATTAAAACTACGATGCCATGGAGTTATATAGTTATCTGCTCGCTCCATACCGTAGTGAGCTACTCCGATACATGCCCTATGACTTACCATTTTGATTAGTCTGAACGACCAAGGGTATGCTAATAGCGTCGAAATGCAGGTTGGACTATTGCACGGCTGAATGTCGCACTCGGGGCTGATGCAAAGTTCTAACTCATTTCAAAATTCAGAAGTAGCCAAATAACGCGCCCGATGAGTCTCCATGCTGGATCAGCCCTTAGTGAAAAGCCACAAGGCAGGGTCCCCCTGAACCAGCCTGCCAGCCTCGCCCTATTTTCCTCTAGTTTGGGAATTAGCTTCGCACATACGGATAGAATCGCCGCATTTCTTCTCGGTTCGGAGGGCTGATCAGCAATTCGATACATCCTCGGCTTACCCAAAGGAGTGTAGTGTCTCCCGGCTTTTGTATCGCCACTTAGTTATGCTTTCTTAGCCAGAACTTACTTGGGCTCTACCCCCTGAGTCAGGTCAGAAAAGAAGATTCCCTCGACCTTTTGGTTGCACAGATAGATAAGCTGGCTGACAGCATCTTGCAGTTACCTGACAAAGGTAGTCTCATTGGATGACTTTTATCTGTAACAAGACGTCGATGGAGAGATCACAACAAGGAGTCAAGCCAATGGGAACTACAGTATCGCCTTGTCTCCACCAACTAACTGCTTTTTGCCTTGAGATCCCTGTATTAAGCGCTAGCTATTTGAAGCATGGCACTGGCAGCTTCACCACCTGGAGCAAGGAGCTCGTCAGCCGTCCTTTACCCCGCACACCCTTCAAATTACCCGTTTGTTTCATGGCGTTTTTTACCTTCCTCCTGAATAGAGCTCTTATCACTACCTATATCTTATAGAAGAAAAGGAAGGTGCAATTAAAAGCTTCACGAGAATCAGGATTGATAGCAATAGAAAGAGACTTCACCAAGTTCGCTGATTTGTCTAAAGCCACCGCCTTGTTTGGGAAGATCTGTCCTCGCTATATCTTTGCCAGGTAGCTGAGATTCTTCGGCTGGTTTTACAACCCTATTCGACAAGATTCTCGGTTGGTTTTATGCCCCTTGCCCTGCACGCCACCATAACTAATTTTGTGATCATGAATTTATAATAGCATATGCCTATTAGATAAAACAGACGGTCGACAACGTAGAAATGGGAGTCGGGCGTAGTTATTTTCATCCGGCTAAATGTCATCAATGGCGTTAACTCAAACACCGCAGTAGCATTGAATGATCGGACAAACCGGGGACAAATCAGATAAAGGTGCAACGTCATGTTTTTCTTTTTACCCGTCATCCAGCCAAGAGCAATAAAAGACGTACCTTCTCTTTGGAGGAACGCTTTAAGATACTGCAGTAATCCCGCTGAATAAAATCTCTTTTTGACAAGCTCTCAGAACACGGTGACTATGTTGTGGCATGATATTGGTGCTTGCCTCTTGCTTATCGCTCGGGTATCCGCAAACCCGGCATTGTCGAATGATAAGAACTCTCTTATTGTGGACTTGGACCATGCTCGTCATAAGGCTGGCTACAATGTCAGTTGATACGGATATCTTTCAATACTTACGAATTTTGTCTCACTAACCGAGACTAAACCATGCTTTCTGGGAAACTGGAGACTTCTTCACTTCCAAAAATATCCGGTTCGCGGATCCTCCGTTTGATCCACTTCGTTTCAAGCCGTCGCACCCTGTGTCTACCGCGGTCAATAATGGATTTGTGAGGTTCAAATGCCCTCAAGCTTTTCCCAAGTGATAACTCAAGTCCAGGGCTGACGCAGCTAGAAGCACCGCCCAGCAGTTGGCTGAGAATCTACTGGTGGATCCAGAGATGTCCGTAGACTGCCTTTTTCTGGATGTGTTTGTTCCTAAAAGCATTTCTCGACGTATATCAAACGTTTCGCAGGGCAAGAAGGATTGCAATAAGAAAAAAGGTCGAGGCAGCTTCATCCTACTCAGATGTGTTCTATTGGCTGACTGCATTTTAGCGCCTGTCATGGTGTGGATCTACGGAGGTGATCACGTATTTGATAAGCGAAGCTGGAGTGTTGCTACATCAGATTGTGTGCTCAAGTCGCCACTACTAGTCAGAAAGCCTCAAAGACATTTGATCCCTCAGGACTCATTCCTAGCTCGCAGAGCCACGACGGAGAAAGAATCGTATACATGGCTCTTAACTATCGCTTAGGACTATTTGGCTGGCTTAATGGATTGGGCGGCAAACGAATCTTCACCAAAGTTGCTCTTCAGGACCAGCGCTCGGCCTTGCAGTGGTGAGTTATACCAGGCGATGGCATTCACGCTAAATAAGGTCAAGATAGGATTCTCACACCTTGTTCTAGGGTCAAAAAGTACGCATATTTGTTCGGTAGTAATCCAGATCAAGTCACCGTCTTTAGGGAATCTGCTGGCAGAGGCAGTATCATTCACCAAATTACGGGCAATGATGGCAAGACAAAGGTGTCTTTTGAGCGTGCCATCATACAAAGCCCTGGTCGGCTTACCCGTTGGCGAGACCTGACGGTGGCCAACTAAGCAAGCTTAGTTAGGCACTAAACGCTGGGACAGTCACAAAAGGCTAGGACAATCTTAAATGCTAGCAAATTTGGTTGGCAAATATTAGGTTTAATGAACCTATATAAATCCCTGTTATTTCCAGACTTTTCCTTGGAGAATTATTGGATAATATCATACGGAGCAAATCACACCAATGAAGATGTGTCCTAGCCTATTGTGCCTAACTGAGCTTGCTTAGTTAGCCACCGTCAGGTCTCGCCAAC
>JABCJZ010000251.1:0-100220 GCA_013184445.1 Fusarium sp. NRRL 53497 | reverse complement strand
GGCTTGGTCTCAGCAGGAGGAGCAGGAGGCTGCTCGTAACCGGGCTGGGAAGGCTTTCCAGGCTTCTCGGGCTGAGAAGGCTTGGTCTCGGCAGGAGGAGCGGGAGGCTGCTCGTAGCCAGGCTGGGTCACAGCAGGCTTAGTCTGAGCGGGAGGGGCAGGAGGCTGCTCGTTGACAGGCTTGGTCTCAGCAGGAGGAGCAGGAGGCTGCTCGTAACCGGGCTGAGAAGGCTTGCCGGGGTGCTCGGGCTTTCCAGGCTTCTCGCTGCCACCAGTGGGCTCAACAGGGCAGATGGTGGTGGAGACGGCAATGGTCTCAGTGACAACAACGGGAGTACCGGAGCGGGCAGGGCAGTTGACGACCTCGGGACCGCAAGAGGTGATGGTCTTGACGTTGGTAGAGTAGATGGTAGAGGTAGTCATGGGAAGCTCAGGAGCCTCAGTGGTCTCGGGAACCTCAGGGACCTCCTCGGTGGTCTCGCTGCCGTGCTGGGCGGAGGTGACCTGGGGAGGGACAGGGTAAGAGACGTCACTGACAACAGTAGATCGAGCAGGGCAGTTGGTGACCTCAGGACCACAAGAGGTGATGGTAACTCGCTTGGTCTCGTAGACCTTGGAAACCTCGGAGGCCATGGCTCCAGAGGCCAGGAGGGCGGCGGCGGCAGTAGAGTAACGCATCTTGAAGAATTGGTTGAAAGTTGGTAATGAAAGGCTGAAGCTACAAGCTCAAAAATAGGTTGATATATCGAAAGTGGTGAAAGAATGGACGACCGAGGTCAAATGTTTCTGAAACTGGCGGCTTAGAAATGGCTTTTTGGGCTGAAGAAGAAAGGAAGAAAGTCGAGTTTGAGGTCGCAGGATGGTCGCATATTAATAGCGATATCTATCCACAGAGCAGAGCAGCAACTCCTATACGGAGATTACGTACCATGACATCCAGGAGGTCAACCATTCTGGGTCCAAGGGGGTTCCAGTAAAGGCAGCAAACATGGGATGAAGTGTGACCCTAGCAGATGGTCCATCAAAGCTGGGGGATGCCATGTCGCTGCCCTGGTCTTTCAAAGTCGGTCGACCACCCATGGACGTTCTTGTGGTCTGTGGATCCGAGACCCATATTATCCTTGAAAGATGGCTGTTGGATCGCCATAAAATCTGGGTCAGGGACAGTGGTCTATGACTAGGAGCACGGCAGATGTTGATACTGTCTCTTCATACTGTGGTCTCTAGAATGCTTCCAGTTCGGCTTTGAAATAGACGGTTCTCAGACAGAAACCTCTATTAGGGAAACAAAGATACCCGGGAAATCACCAAATTGGGAACAGGATTTGGTTTCTGGTATCAAATCCGAGGTATCAATGGTCACAGTTGGTTGGAAACAAGGTGTGGACCAGTTGAGAGCCGTCCTTTCACCCTCTCTTCACCCTCTTCATCTCGGACGTCTAAAGTGGATTCCGCCACACCCAGCGATCGACAGGCCCTGTTTGAGTGCTGAGTGGCTGTTCAAACGAAGAGGGGGGATACTTCTGCGGCGCCAAGTTTAACGAACAGTTTGTCGAGGATTAATGGAGGCTCAAAAACTTGTTAATCTTTTGCATGACAGCAAAATGAGGCTCCAAAGCCGCATGAATAATCCGCATAAAGTTTCGAATACTCCGTACAATTTGAGAGACGCCGCCTTGATCCAGAGTTCTCCCACTGTGTCTTCTTACCTTAGAACACGGCATATGACGATCGATGCTGGTGCATGTTGATCAGGGATAGTTGATGAAAGGCGAAACCGGGGTTTATTCCCTGGACGAGCCGGCGGATGTTAGTGCTGCGTTACTAGTTTACTACTGAACCCAACACGGTAGGAGCCTCGTAGCCTTTAGCCTCCTTCCTTTGGAGGCCCGGGACTTGTGCAAGCATCCGTCCCTTTTATGCAGGGGCGCTAGAGGCCTTTGTGCCCCTTGCCGGGTCAAACAGCTTTGCATAAACATCGAACCGGGTATTGCCTACCTAGGTATTGTTTTAATGGCCCTGGGCTGTTGGAGAAGGCCAAGACATGTCTTGTTTCGCCTTATGTGCAACCTGGCTTGTGGGATAAGAGCTCAATGTTATCTCAAATGCAGTGTTTCCTGTCTTGTGCTGCCATCTTGAACGGAATATTTGGTTGATCTTCTCAGAAAGCAATCATAGCCCATGAGATGGAGAGGCGGGATAATGTCTCACTGCACATATTAGCAATAGCCAATGAATCGCAGAAATGCTTCTCTGTTCTCTACTGCGACATTATCCAGGGCTCACAAGACACATTTGATTGGCTTCCTCTTCCTTGCACAAAATCTGATACAACACTAAACGCTCATGAGACAGGGTTCCCAGCGCCACCCTCTAATGCAGGAAACCACCAAGTAACCACAATTCAGATTCCGCCTCAGAAAGGCCATGAGCATCGTTCTCGAAACTTGGTATTGATTAAAGTATTACGTACCTGCAGATTAATAAGATTAAGCTGAGGCTATCGAAAGGCTATGTTAAACAAGCAATCCCCAAGATAGAAACACCAGCTGACGTTTATTGTTATCCTATGGCTGGGTTTCTACACCATGTGGATATGAAGGAGGGCCGAAAGCGTAACATCACAATCAAACATGAACCGAGATCAAATGTTCTAAATCTGGATGAACCGACAACGATAAATCATAGACCCCAAGTTAGATACAGGCCTCTTGAATTGGTATTTCGGTTACCTCGCTGGATCTATCTGAAGAGATTAATGCTAACAGCAATACGAAAATTTGAGACAAACAACAGATTACCTAGGTATGGAGTTATGTCGGTGTAGCACTTTGGTTTCTTGAGAGATGTCTTCTCGAGGCGGTGACGGCTATCTAGACTGTAACATTGCATTGCATTGTATTACAAAGAGGCCTCAAAGCTCAAGAGCATGGATGATGCCGCTATGGCCATTTAACCAGCAAGCGCAAGACCAATCTCGTCCAATCTTGGGCCATGGATGAGTGCTTATTCCCGCGATGCTCGTCCCTTGTCACACCATTCACTTTACTGGATAGTTCGCTGGTGTTGATCAAGAAGCAACTTTTCAAGCCCATGACGTCGAATTGCGACTTGAAACAAAGAACCACAATATTTTTTATCTTACGCGGCTCGTTGTCAAAGATCCACTATCGACGATGTAATCGGTCTGCCCATATTTGATCATCAGCTGTAATCGCTGTATACTACGTGGTGAGGCTTCACTATGCTCCCTATAGGGCTTTCTGCTTGCGTAACAACAAAGCCAACCATCACAACCACTACAACACCCCTGCTGGACCCCTGCTTCCACTCTGAAGGTGTTGGCTGGTTGTGAACCAATGCCCAGTCGGTAGTGGCTTGTCGCCCTCTCCTGACGATCATGCCGCCTATCATGGAAGCTTAGCAACGAATCGATAGGCTGCGTCAAATCCGCGTATCAAAAACCACCTGGAATTCAGAAACAGCATAGTGCACCAGAACTCGAAATTCCCTAACTATAATATAAACCTCTCCGCCATAGGAGACTCAAACCACTTTCGCTTGTAAGATAATGCAAAAATAGTGAGCGGATATCTCGATGTTTGGCAAACAGTGTTCAAACTTGGCACAAGCAAGGAGGGGACGGATGGGGAAATGAAGCTGACGACTCTTCTATATCTTGGGTAGTCTAACTACAGTAACAGTTGCTACTCCATTGATAATCGCCTTTACGCTCACCAAAGATGGCTTTGCACGAGTGAAGCGCTGAGCGCCTGTCGATCTCTGTTGTTTCAGCGCCTGTGTTGTCGATCGTCACTTTTCTAGGAACTATCGAGAAACAAAGCACGCGGCCCACAGACGCTGGGCCTAAGTTCACGTCATGCCTTCGAATTATTGACCAGCGATGCTTGTCACTGGTGAGAAGTTCCGTTTCCAAGTTTCAGAGTGCGGCCATGCCGAGTTATTCTCCGAACGAAACATCGGCTATGCGATCGGCCTTCAGCTCTTCTGATCCTGGCCATTTGAAAGAGGTTCAAAACCACAGTTGTCATGCGAAGCGCTTAGTTGACGACATCGCTGGCAATAAGAGTTTCCATGACTATAATACTCCAGCACCTTCTACCAACGATTCGGCCAGGTTGAATTCTTATGCCAATCATTCTCTGCGATCTGCAGCATTTGTGTTGGCGCTGTTCTCATGCTTCGGCATTTCAAGAGATTAGGCTTGCCGAAAGACACTGTCGCTTTTAATTTTCTTGAGTTTCACTTGACTTTCGAAAGCCACTGTTCTCGCGGTTACGATACCTAATATTTTGGCGATATCGTCAAACGGCTGGAGCTTGCGAGCTTATCTCTCGCAGCCACTCACGCTCTCAGTTCAATATGGCGGGCTTCAACTTACACTTATCTATTCAACAGAGATAGTCATCTCGCTACCCAAGAATATCGTGAAAACTCAGATATATCGTCATTCTTCAATGGCGAATCGGTGAGAAGAAGTTTGACTGACGCCTATGTGGACACCAAAGACAAATCCGTCCGTTGAAGCAACAGACGGTATCCACGTGGTTTTACAGAAACTCCAAAATATCACCTTCATCTTGACTGGAGTGCTTCAAGATCGAAATACCTATGTGAGGATATGGAGATAGAGCTATACTTAGCTTGCCTACCTACCTAGGTATGTATCGAGGTTGCCCTACCCCACAAGTAGGGCTCAAGCTACCTATTCGTTATATCAAAGATTGGAGCTTCCGTCATGCCTTTGTCTCTAAATGAGGCTATTCGCTCATATGCATAGAGTTATTGGACGACGTTATAGGCGTTTGAGTGTGTATGTGATTCGGTTTGAAAGTACCCATCCCAGCTATTACACTTTTTTGGTACTGCATATATATATATATGCATTTCGCTTAATAGCAAAGCACACTGTGGATAATGTGAGATTGAAGCAGTATCTCGTTCACTGTCTGTGACATGGAGGTTAAGTTTGGTAGGCAGGTAGTTAATATAGGTCGAGAGCTTTGATGAAGCTCATGTGTTGTCGAGTCTCTAGATGTCCTTTTGCCGAACATGTGCCGAAAAGGTTACCCCACATCGACCGAAGTTCAGCGCACCGACTTTTAGAAATAGCACATCTCGATAAAAACGCAGACTTCACACGAATTCACATCCAAAATCAGCATCGTCGCTTCGAAACTCCTGTTTTCGTGCACATATAAGCTCCTTTTGACGCTTCTGCCTCTGGAAAAGCTCCAGATCAATCAGCTGCACCCCTGCCCGTTGTACAGGCTCTTTTCCCCCCGGCTTTCAATACCAAACCACGTTTAGGCATGACCCCTCGGTAGCCTTGTTCGCCTTGTCAATTTATTTTCTATCATAACTATGCTGGATGCTGTGAACCTAAGGCTGCCGGAGTTATAGCAGCATCGCCCATATTTGAAATACCTCTCTTCTTCTTTCCAGTGTTTGTTACAACTGAACCTTGATCATGGAAGCTCAGGTGAGTTGATGCGTTGTTCTTCCATCACCTTTGTCCCATGACGCTGGGGTGCTCTCGTGCCCCGCCATTTCAGCCGTCACTTTTGGTCATGGCCAAGCCGCATCGGCCCAATGTCCACCTTCTCGAGGCCCGACCCGACAGTCTGGGTGTTATGTGAAGCTCATGAATATACGGCATTGTCTCTTTGCTAACTTTTGCCCCAATGGCTCAGATCGAGAACGCCGTCGAGATTCTCTCGAACCCCACCTCCGATCAATCTATCAAAGAGCAAGCTTTCGAATACCTAAACCAACTACGAACCGACCCCTCAGGATGGCAAGCTTGCACTACTCTCTTCGCCCGAACCCCTCGAACATCAGAAGTCGTGCGTCTGGTCTGCCTTGAAGTGGTCAACTATGCGGTGCACACTCAAGGTCTTGACCAGGCAAGCCTCGGTTTCCTCAAAGACACCCTTCTCCAATACTGCCGCCAAACGTACGGTCCGAACGCTCAACAAGAAGCTGACCCTGCGCACCTTCAGAACAAGCTCACACAAACGTTGACGTACCTGTTTGTCTTTCTCTACCAAGATGGGTGGCAAAGCTTCCTCGATGACCATCTCGAGTTGACGGGTCTCTCCACAAACACCGACAATGTCCAGGGCGTCGTTTTCTATCTTCGAGTCCTCGGCTCTATCCATGACGAGATCGCCGATATGCTTCTATCACGGCAGAACAACGAGACCAAGCGAAATACAGAGCTCAAGGACCAGCTCCGAGCTCAAGATATGCACAAGGTGTCCGAATCGTGGAAGCAGCTCCTTGCACGATACTCAAACAACGATACTGTCGTAGAGCTCGTTCTCAAAGTTCTGGGCAAGTGGGTTAGCTGGATGGACATCTCCTTGGTTATCAGCCAGGACATGCTCGGACTTCTGCTGCCAGTAGTCGGACGACCCAGCACTTCAGGTGAGGACAAGGTCCGCGACACCGCCATCGACACCTTGAATGAGATATGTGGCAAGAAGATGCGTTCGGCAGACAAGATGGAGATGATCTCCTTCATCAACCTGAGAGAGATTGTCGAACAATTAGTTGCTAGCCCTCCCCTGAGCGAGTACAAGGGAACCTCTCGTTACGATACGGATTTGGCCGAAGCAGTTGCCAAGTTAGTTAACACCGTACTCTCCGATATCGTACGGGCTCTCGAGGACAGCCAGATCAGTGATGACACCCGCGCCAGAGCTAACCAGCACCTCCAAGGTTTCCTGCCTTTCCTCTTGCGCTTCTTCTCTGACGAATATGATGAGGTCTGCTCGTCTGTTATTCCTGCCCTGACAGACTTGCTTACCTTCCTCCGTAAACTCACCGTTGTTCATCAAGACTACGGCGGCATGCTTGCGCCAATACTAGATGCCATCATCCACAAAATGAGATACGATGAGACTACCAGCTGGGGTGATGAAGATGAGCTCACCGACGAAGCTGAGTTTCAAGAGCTGCGTCGCAAGCTGCAGAACCTGCAAAAGTCAATTGCTGCTATTGACCAGCCTTTGTATATGGATATGCTAAGCAACTTGGTTGCCACCACTTTCCAAACTCTTGATCAGCAGGGCTCGCAAATGGACTGGCGGGATCTCGACCTCGCCTTGTATGAGATGTACCTATTTGGCGAGCTTGCGCTGCCCAACCAAGGACTAGGCACCAAGAACCAGCCTTCCACCGAGGCCTCGGAGAGGTTAGTGGTTATGATGCAGAAGATGGTCGAATCTGGTGAGTACTTTCGTAAACCATGGACTATAGTGTGGAGATTCTAACGTAGTACAGGTATTGCCAACTTTTCTCATCCGGCTATTCTCCTACAGTACATGGAGATTTGCGTTCGATACTGCGTTGTCTTCGAAAACCATCTATCACAGTACATCCCTCAAGTTCTTGAAAACTTCGTCCGGCTGGTGCACCATGACCATGTTCGTATCAAGACGCGATCGTGGTACCTGTTCCACCGATTCATCAAGCAGCTACGTGCTCAGGTTGGCAACGTTGCGGAGACAGTCATCCAATCAATTGGAGATCTATTGCCTATCAAGGCTGAGGTCCCTGGCGAAGATGCCGACGACGACATGTCTTCAGATGAGTCTGACCACTCAGCGGATGCTCTTTTTACCAGCCAGCTGTATCTTTTCGAAGCCATTGGCTGCATTTCCTCAACTCAAAGCACACCCGCTGATAAGCAAGCTCTGTACGCCCGATCCGTGATGGATCCCCTGTTCACAGACATGGAAGGACACCTCACACGGGCCAAATCTGGAGATGCGCAGGCCACTCTTCAAGTACACCACATTGTAATGGCCCTGGGGACATTAGCTCACGGATTCTCGGATTGGACTCCGGGCATCACGTCTGCCAACTCACATGGACCCCCTGACAAGGCCGTTTCTGACGAGTTCTCTCGCGCCGCTGAAGCTATCCTGATTGCCCTCAACCAGTTGAACTCTTCTTCTGAGATTCGAACTGCTTGCCGATCATCATTTTCTAAGCTGCTGGGCGTTCTCGGTGCTGCTGTGCTGCCCCAGTTGCCTCAATGGATCGAGGGTCTCCTGTCCCAGAGCTCGTCCAAGGATGAGATGGCCATGTTCCTGCGTCTGCTGGATCAAGTTGTATTTGGCTTCAAGGCCGAAATTTACGAAGTCTTGAACATGCTCCTGACTCCTTTGCTCCAGCGAATCTTTGGTGGGCTTACGGAGCCCATTGCCGGAACTGACGATGAGATTCAGTTGGCTGAGTTGAGGAGAGAATATCTCTCTTTCCTCCAGATCATTCTTAACAACGGACTGGACGGCGTTCTTGTCAGTGAATCCAACCAGGGTTTCTTCGAACCCATGATCTCGTCCATCATCGAACTCGCCAAGACCCTCGAGGGCAACATTGGAGGTAGCCGCCTGGCTTTTACCCTGATGACAAGAATGGCAGCTATCTGGGGAGGACCCGATGTTGCCACTATTTCGCAGAACCCAACGGCTCCTTCTGGCAGCCCTAACCCTGCGTTCCCTGGCTTTGACCAGTTCATGATCCAAAGATTCCACTCGACCTGCTGGGAAGTTATCAAGAACCCCAACTTCCGTCCCTATCAGGATGCTCAGACCAAGCAAATTCTTACGGAGATTGCCGGTCTAGAGCAGACTATTTATTCCAAGACAGGCGAATCCTTTATTCAGGAATTGCAAAACAACCTGTTCCCTAGCCTTGGAGTCAACAGTGATGACTTTTTACGATCTCTTACGACGTCGACGGACAAGAGGCAGTTTGCTTCATACCTGCACAACCTACTGAAGGCTCGACAGTAGATGCTCAAGGGTAAATATGATTAAAGCTTGGTGAGGAGGTACCATGACTGAAAAGCATGCATGGTGAGATTGAGCTCATGATGACGATTGGAGACAAGGGTGGGCGGATGTATGGGAAGCCTCGCGGCGCATGTTCAGGGAGTTTTGCGGACAAACATATTAGAGCTAAAAAGAATCGTCTTCTTTGTCATTTCCAGTCAAAACAAATATTCCCCCTTTTTTACTTATTTCATATGGGCGGCTGGGTCTTCTGGGACGTGGATAGGGGATAGCTGTTGGAGGAGGAGGGCGTAGAGGCTTGGACATGAAATAAATACACTTCTTCACAAGTACATGATTCATGTATTGTATTCTTCGCTGTGGCTGTTTGTGTTGATGTCTCTTTACTTTGGTATCTGTAGGTCAGAATTACCGTATTAACCTGATTTATGGACTTTGGCCATTTTGACTTGGCTTACCAACCTAGGTAGGTAGGTACCTCATAGATAGACAATTCTGCTCTCCTGATATGTTCATGTCTTTTTGACGAGGGAGACTGAATCGTGCCATTCGAAAGGGTCCATGGTTGGAAGGGGAGGGCAACTTCAAGTTTGGAAATACCTACCTACCTGAGTAAGATACCTAATGAACAAAACATATATGGACGTCCCTATCAACTCCTAACCTCTTTATTTCATAATCACCATCGTCATAATTGTCATCGACAAATCTTCAAACGCAATTGCAGAACATCCCTCAGAAACAGTCGTAAAGATGAAGGACGCCACTACCCCCAAGGATCACGGCACCAACCACAAGACGGCATACTATAGTGAGAGCACTGCTTCAAGTTCTTAGAAGAGCGAACAAGCTGTCACGAGTGCCATAGTGAAAAGGGACACTATCGATAGTTCTTTACTGGAAGGCCCCCAAGTAACAGGTGCCCTCGATTCTGGGGCGCTTCCGCCACCTGTTGAGCACAGAAGCCTTCTTAGGCCACCACGCTACCAGGGATACATGAGACAGATACTCTCTGCAGTTAGACCGTCCAAGGAGGAGACACCTCACAAGAACGCAAGAAAAGAATGTTCTACAACCGATGAAAGCCATGACTACAAAAACGACTGTGGCAACAATGACACTTTCAATGCGCTACTCCAAGCCTTCGGCGATATCGTCCACGATTCTATCCGCGATACCAACAACGACATCATCAGCGATACCGATAGCGACACCATCAGCGAGACCAGCAGCGATATCATGAGAAATGCCAGAGATGTGGGAGAAATCATCGGCGACTCCAGCAGCGGCTCCGGCAGCGATGCTAGAAGCAGTGCTAGCAACGGCGTGGCCGATGTCGATAACCCAGATAATACATCAAATCATCCAGGAGGACTAAAATGGGCCAAACCTTATGGCAAGTTTTATATCAAAGGCGACAGCAATAGCGTGCACATTGGGCATCTCCACATCCATATGGCACCGTCTAAAGGTGACAGCTGAAGGGTCACACACAATGCCGCCAGTTTCTATTTCTGAAACCCCAGGCACTGGGGAACTAGAGGGAACCAATCGAGACTCTAAGGGGAAGGGTAAATGGAAGGAGAAGTGAAAGCGAAAGGCTCGAAGAAACATGAGTTGACTTGATCATCAACCATCTCCTTACTTTATTAGCGAAGTTTTATAACGATAGCATAAATTAATCAAAAAAGTCAAGCAGCTATGTTATTGTCAATATGCCAGCCCCTGAATATTGGTCTTGCGCATAAAGGCATCTGCTACCTATCGGACACTATAGTAAAGAACTTTGGGAGGGTGTAAATTATGATGAGATTATTGCTAATAATAGCTCTCGAAACTCCCAAGTCTAGAAGATTATGTCAAAAGTCTATCAAGTGGTTATTACTGAAGTTCCCTAAAGTGGCATACCTAAGGTTCACAAAGCAAAGTATCTGTCAGAGTGTCGTATCGAAGAGAAAAGAAGAGGTATAAGTGTAAGTCCGTGTAAGAGAGCAAGCACAAACAGCTCAAGAATTAACTACATGCCCATGGGTAATTTTCCTCCTTTGAAAAGCCAGCGGCTTAAATGAATATCGTCTGAACACCAGATCGCTCTCTAAATAATGTAGCCTCCTCCAGTCAGGCAGCGCCAATCTCGGACACCAGTTCCCTCTTCAAGTTCTACGCACCACCAGAGTACATCCTTCGCTTTATCGGGTTGACCACTCTCTTCATAGGCGCGGCCAAGTGTGAACCACGCCTCGGATGAGTTCCAGCCGGAGCCGAGCTTGGTGAGAGTGGAAAGGAGAGCGTACGCACGATCGCGAGCAGCAAGGCGGTCTACGAGTGGCAGGCGGGTGGCCTTGTAAGTGGCAGGTAGCTCGTCGTCGTCCATGGGTGTGTTGGGAGAGGACTGGGCTTCTGGTGAAGGCCCAAGGCCGAGGGGTGTCGAAGGGAGGGGAGATACAGCGTAACTCCTTGAATTTGACTTTGAATTGTGGAGGGGAGCATCTTCCAGAGGGGGGATTGGAGGTGGTGGGAGAAGATCTTCGCTGTAGATATCGAGCAGGATGTTGGAAAGTCCGATAATTGCGCTGGGATGGTTTGGTGTATGTGTGAGAGCGGTTTCGAAGTCGTTACGAGCTGCGTAGTGGGCCCCCTTTGACAGAGACAGTTGTCCTAGCTTTGGAGATGTTAGTCTGTTGCCCATAAATTTGGGGGAAGGCGTGTTGGGTCTTACCTCTGCATATAAATCACTCCACAGGTCCTCGACACTCTTCTTTTCAGCCCAGCTTGGAGACTTGAGGGCACCAGAGCCAGAAGGGTCTCTAGCCAGGTCGGCTTCGAGGCTCTGAATGAGTCGCTGTGCTTCTGTGATGGCTCCCTTTGCATCCTCTCTCATACCTGCTCGGCGGTAGAAACCAGCGATCATGAGCCAGACTCTGATCAGAAGGGCCACGTGTTGAGCCCGTTCTTTGTCCTTGGGCAAGTGAACCAGAGGTAGAATACAGGTGGATGCGTAAGCATTATCTACCGAGAGCTCCGAGTAGTCAGTTGACTTGGATTGGGTTGAGAGATACGAGTTGAGATGTCCCACAGGTCGTGACCGTGTGAAAGTCGAGCCTCTCGACGCGGACTGTCGTTTACTTGAATAGGTAAAGAAGTCCGACTGCTGCTCGTTCTCTTCAACCTCACCATTTGGACCTGCTGGTGTAAAGAAGACATCACCATCAACAACTGTAGGTCCATGGATAGATGAGATAGCTCCAATACTAGAGGATCGCTGTCGGCTATGGCTCCGATCGCGCTTCTTAAGGCTGTTGCTTCTTCCCGTGGCACTCCTATTACGACGTACTGAAGATGCTGATGTCCTTGGTCGCGATTCTGCTAGGGATCCATTATCTCCGGTAACTTGGATCGTCGGTGCACTGCTGCGCATTGTCGCCGCTGTTTGGGGACGGGGATTCCTGTCACCAGCGGCGGTGTAGACCTGTCTCGTAGGTGGTCTAGATCGGTCCTGACCGCCAAAGATGGTTCCCCTGATACTCCTGAGCGTGCCAGAAGTCTTTGGCGGTTCCACAGCCTTGGGAGGATTGAGAGTTGGCTGCGCCGCAACATTGCCAAATAGTCGTGAAAACAAGGTGAGCAGCTCGAAACTGGCATTTACAGCCACGTCGGGGCCCTCAAGAAGCTCGACCAACGCAAGTTGCGTCATCTTGACTTCCAGGATGCTCTCTTTTTCGGCATCGTCCATATCATCAACTAAGCCATGTTTGTCTTCTGAAGAACCGTCCTTTTCTGCGTCGTTGAGATGCTCACTTCTGAAAGCTTGGTCGACTTTACCAAACAAGACTGTATTATCCTTGAACTGCTCCAGAGCACCCTCACAAGCCCTCGCAGCCATGCTGTAGTCCTGTCTAGCGCTGAGCAAAAGGGCTAGCAGATGCCACACAGGAATAAGAGAACGTTCTTGCCAATATGGTCCATATACCAAATCGTAGTTCTCTTCCTGGTCCTTGCTTGCCGTCAGGGCGGTTCTGACGGTCTCAATCGCAGCAGTCAGCTCTCTTCGCTCGGCCAAGAGCAGACCCAAGGCGTAAAAACTCCTAATATCTTTTGAGCGGCCAAGCTCAGCTGCAAGTGACTTTCTGAGACAGCGAATAGCCTTCTGCTGAATCTCGGTTCTAGCCGAGGCTTCATATGTAATTCTTGACCAATGAGCCTGTGACAAGCCGATAGCTTGCCATGCAAGGGCAATGGTATGGGGTGGTGCTGGCGGATGTGAAGCGTTAAGCTCGCCGTGTTCCGAAATAACAGGCGTAGGGTTATCTTGAGAGCTAATCTGTGGTAGCTTGGCCAACCAATCCTCCAGTTCTGATCCAAGCTGGTGAGCCTTTTCCGCGGCAGGTCGTTGACCATATCGGCACAAGGCTAGGATGCACTGTGAGATAGTCTCGAGAACTGTCGCATCGTCGTCCAGACTAGGCTCAACAAGTCCTGTCTTATCAACACGGGCCTTACCCTTCTTGACAATCTCGAGGTAGGAGTCGAAGGCCTTGAAAGCAAGGTCAAATTCGGCAACCGAAAGGTGAACGAGGAAGAGAGAGCGCAGAATAGATGTCGAATGGTAGGTCTTCATGGCTGCGCTGTAAAGCGTATCGAGAACTCCGCGGCTCAGGCTGCTTCGTCCACCCTGGCCAAGGTCCTTTTCACTCCATCCTCGTCCACAAAGAACAGACCAGTTTCGCAGGACTTGATTGACAAACGCTTCGACTTCTTCACGCGCATCTTCGGCTCTGGGGAATGGCGTTTCACCCAGCAAGAGCGTCTGATATGTAGTCTCGGCGTGCTTGAGTTCTATCCGCAGCTGGCTCCGAGGTGTAAGGTCGCCTGCTGTGTTGCTCACAAATCCGGTGGGAAACGGTTGGTCGGAATCGACGATCTGCGAAAGAGCGAAATAGTACTCCCTCCATACCGTCCTTCGAGGTACTGACCCCTTGAAGCCGTATCCTCCAGTAACAGGGGTGGACATGGTATCCCAAAATCTTGCCCATGCGCGATAGCCGGCCAGTGAGTCGGCGTCGCCTTGTGTGATCTCGTTGCTTCGGTATGCTTCACCAGACAGCATACAGTATTCAGTGAGGAACAGTTCAGACCAGTAACGAAGTTGTCGTCCCATGCCCTGCTCTGCCCACACTCGTCCAAGTGAGGGAAGACCAGCTCGATAGGCTCCCAGTGCCTGCTTCAACTCGCCGCTGCGCGCAAGACAGTTGGCCTTGAGATACGCAGCTTTAAGTGCGCAAACACTCGTCCATTCAGCACTTCTGTCGGCTGGGTTGATCTCGCCTTCCTCCAAGTTGTTCTCAGGGAGTCGACTGACACAGCGATTATAGTCTCCTAATGTCCAGTGCAACCATCCTGCGCATACCTCAGCCTGGAATCTATCGTTCTCGTGGGCGGCTTCCTCGTCAATCGCTGCCTCGAGCTTTGGTAGTTGGTCCGCAACATTGACATTGCCTGTGTTTATAGCAGTGGATGGTCGACTTTCGGCGTTAGTGTGAGCTGCTGCACCCGTCGTTTTGGCAATGGCACATTCGGTTTCCGCAGTCAGTGCGAGGCCTAGTTGAAAAGGATTAGTTTAGCATCTTGAAACTATTCAGAGAATAACATACAAGCTCTCTCGGGAGCGTGCTTGCGGACTTTGCGTACAAGCTCCGGGACCAGGTCCCAGTTGCCGTCGCATCGGGCATGGTCCAGCTGATTAATGTATTGCACGGCCTTGGGCTATAGAGCAGTAGCGATACAGAGTCAGCTTCGTCCTAATCGGCGAGGGCGTTTTGTTTCGTCTTACACCCATGATTCGACCTATTCAGGGTTTCAGGAGTTCGGTCTCGGACTTAGACTAGCAAGCAGACAGCGCCAAGCGCATAGCGAGAAAGTTTATACAGGGAGAATAAAAAGAAGGCCTCAGATTCAAGGGTATAGAGGTGTCAAACAATCGAATTCGCCTGTGCCGGAAGTGAATCGCGTCGTTGTAGAGGCAGCCTGTGGTGACAATATAGTTGCGGTCTCTGGACTTTCAAGGTGGTTACGGTGGTATTTGGCAGATGAGAGCTGCTGGGGGACGACGTATCCCGGGTTCTGGGCCAATCAGAGCTACGCAGAACAGCACGGTAGAATCCACTGCCAAGGGTCTTCCCGCCATTCAAGCTAACCAACCTTAGGTATTCTTGTTGCTAGGGACCTACTGGGAGCAGAAAAAAAGTTTCGATGGAGGCTTTCTTGATGAATTTACAGCTTCATCCATAACTCGAGTTTATAAGCCAAGAATTTGGGTTTGAACTCAGAATTGGATAGTGGTTCTTTATTCAAATCTCATTGGACTTCTCTTGCGACTACTTCTCAAACACCACACGTGAAGGCGCAGTATCAACTTTGAGCTGATCTACTCGTGTCTTGACCAATATCCTCAACAAGCAGCTTGTCGCAAAGCATCTAAGACCACACAATCCATCTCTACAAACCTCATTCGATTCTCAAAACTCATGGCCGCCTCACTTCCACCCGATCTGCGGGTTCTTTGCCGCAAACTCACCTCACTTCCCCCAACTCAGCTCCCCCATGCGCTGCCATCTCTCATCAACCACGTCCTACACTGCAAAGAGGCCTTGTCAGCGCCTTCAGACCGCAAGGTCAAGGACAGCTCCTCTGAGGCCGCTCAGCTCGTCAATAAGCTCAAAGCTAGTATCACTACTCACTTGAATGGGCGTAGCCGAGAGGCTCGATTCGCGGCCGTCGCTCTTATCAAAACTGTGGTTGACGTTGGCGGATGGGAGGTTCTGCGAGGTTGTCAGCCCTGGGTCACTGGGCTCTTATCTGTAGTTGAGGTATATATATCGATATTCCTACCTCGATCAAGTTCAATGTTGACAATTCGCAGAAAAGCGATCCTATCGCTTCAAAGGAGTTGGCTATCGTAACTCTCACACGTATCTACATTTCAGTCCAGCCATATCAAACTCTAGTCCGAGAGATTGCCACACCAACAATCCCAACTTTTGTCACAGCTTGTATCAAACTTATCAGCTCCCCCAAGAATGGCGAGAAGCTTCAAACACCTCTGTCTGCCATTGAGACTATCTGCGACGCCCTCTCAGCTTTGATCCCTCTTTACCCAACGACCATTCGACCTTCCAGCTCCAAGCTCAAGACTGCAGTCAAGCCATATCTCGCTCCTACTCAATATGATGAGATCATCATTCCTCAAAGCCTTCAGAGAGCTTCGCGGAAACTCGTCATTTCACTTCATCATGTTGCAGCTAAGTCAGGGGGCAGTGACGAGTGGGCCAAGCTGGTCGACATTCTTCTCAAGGGCCTTCACTCTACGGCTGATCAGGTGCTGAGGGCTGTTCAAGAATCATGGGATGGATCAAGCGGTTACACTCGATCACAGGTCGAACCTGATGAGGAACCAAACGGTGGTGGTTCATCTGCAGACGAGCTCCCGGCATGGTCAGGTGTCAACGCTGGCGCTGACCGTTCAATTGGCCTCTTCCATTACCTCTCAGACTGTCTACGATACCCTACAAAGGCACCCGTTACAATACCTACTAGTGCACTTGTTGACGCTGCGTCTCGATTACTTCTCATAGCGAGACTCTCACCTAAATCTCAAACATGGGATCAAGCACTTCAGACCAACGCTGCAGTTGCCAGGGAGGAAAAAGATGAGCTCTGGGCCGCACTGCCAGATATCCACATCGCTGCTCTGCACCTTGTTGAAGCCTTGTTTCAGCGTCTGGGTCAGAATGCCGTGTCTATTGCTCCTGAGGTCCTTGACCACCTTGTTCGAGTATTCAAGTCCGGCATCAATCTTTCCACAGTTCGAACAACTGGCTACACCGTCCTCAAAGAGATTCTGATTCTCTCGGGCCCAACGTTGTCCAAGTCTTCTGTTGGTAGCCTGGATCCTCTGTTCGGCGCTTGCTGTCGCGACCTACAGCAAGATGCAGGTCACCTCAAAGAGGTTGAGAAACCAGCGGCATCTGGCACCGACAGCAAGAAGAATAGCATCACTGCCAACGCTGATCTTTTCCTTCAGCCCCAGGCTGCTGCTGTTGTCTCAAACCCTTCTCTAGAACCCAAGCACAGGGCCGCTGCCGCTGGTCTCTTGCCCGTTATACTATCCAATCTGCCACAGCGACATCTTAAGGCTTCTTTGCGTGGCCTTGTTGATCAAACAGCCATCCTGACGAGTAACCGCGATGCCATGGTCGCAAGCGTTCTCAACCCATACAAAGACCAACGTGGCCGAGTGTATCCCAGCATTCTTCCGCATCTCACGCAACAATTCCCCGATGACAAAAGTCTTGAGATTCTGCGCACCAACATCCGTGTGGGTGCTCAAAGTCTGGCTGAGGGTGAGGAGCCACTAGAGGCTCTCCCTGTTGAAGAGGAGGAAGACGAGGAGGAAGAGCAAGACGAGGAGATGAAGAATGGTGATGTCGACGGCGAAGAGGCGGTACCTGAGAAGAAGGGTGACTTGTTCAAACCAGGAACACTTCCCACAGCTCCCCATGCCGAGAAGAATCTACCCATTCAAAGCAACCCTTTCGCCCCTATCGAAAAGGCCAGTGCTCCAGCGGATCAAAATACCTTTGCGCGAGCATCTTCGCCGCCTAAGCGAAAGCATGAAGGATCAGATCCTGCGCCTCCCAAGAGACAGGTCTTGGAAAAGGCTTCGTCTCCTGATCGAGTTCTCCCTGCGCCTCTTCCAAAGGCCCCGGCTGTGGCCAAGGAAGTTGAGGAGGAGGAGGGTGGTGATGACGATGACGATGACGAGAGCGTCCATCTGAACATGGAACTGGACGATGATGAGGATGAAGATGAAGATGAAGATTAGTAGACCTATGATATATAGAAAAGTAATTTAAAAGATTTTATTGGGGGTATATAATTTATAGGAACCGATCCCTCTAGCCTTCTTAGCCCTTCCTATTCAATGTGCGACAGTCCATCTACATTCAAGGTCGCGTCTAGCACTACGCATCGACACCAACCATCTCTCCAACCGAATCCAGAAATGGCCCGACAACTCCTACCAAGTAAACGCCTCCCAACGATAAATCCGCCTTATATGAAAATGTGGAAATTCCCTTTTCTCAGTCCCGCAGCCAAGCACGACGCTTCTCCTCCTTGCGAGCCCGTCGCTTCTCCTTGAACTGCTTCAGCTCCGCCTTGGAAGGCTTCTTCCCTGAGCGCTCTGCCTTCAAGCTGCGACCGTCGTGGGCATTAGCTGCGGCCTCGACGTCGAAGAAGGCGTTCATCTGGCGCTTGGACTTGGCTTCGTCACTATGGCGTTCGGGTCCTTGGCCAGCTGCTTGGAACTGTCCTGTGAAACGGTTGAAGGCAGCCGTTGCGGCGTATGTATCTGCAGGATCGGCGATGGCGGCGCTTGTGGTTGCAACTTGCTCTTCTTCTTGGTTACCTTGGGCGTACCAAGCGGTGGGATCGTAGTCGCCGTGAATGGCCGGGTTGTAGCCTCCAGCGGCAGGTTTCTCTGATGCTGGAGGTTGAGGGATGCCTGGCTGTGTACCTGGAGCGGCTGGTATAGCAGCACTCGTAGCAGTACGCGGGTTATCCCACTGGGATTTGCCCGTGAAGCGATTCACAAAGTACCAGGCCTGTGTGTTGGGATCCCATTGACAGTCCCAACCATCATCTTCTTGTTGCGGCGCAGGTTCGTTAGGCAGCGGGGGACCAGAAGGTACAGTTTCACTTGGCAATGGCGGTCCATCTGGTGTCGACTCGTTCGGCAGAGGCGGCGCATCCTTTTCGTCAACAGTGTTGTTGGATTCCTTGGGAGACTCAGAAGCCTCTCCAGATTCGCGACCGGGACTCTCCTCCACTGGTTCGGGCGCGCCATCGCGGTTTGGTGACTCTGGCTTTGGCGATCGAGCTACAGGCTCCTCTGGGCCAGCGGGTGGCTTAGGCGACGACATGGCGAGTGTTGTGATGTTTGTTGCGATGTTGAAGCGTCTATCATCCCAAAAATGAGTTTACGAAAATTGACAAAGTCATCGTGATACTTATGCACCTGGGGTTTGTTTTAGCTTAGCGACAGTGTTTCTGTTTCTGAGCGTCCAGTAAATGGAGTCGCAAGATGCGCTTTACATAGCAAGGTTGCGCTTCGCAAATGGTAGAAAAATGAATCGTAACTTTTAACGGCGTAAAGAATGCGAATGCAAATGGATGGATGAGAATGAATCACCTGCGTCTCTGACGCTGCATAAATTAAGCGAAACTTGTCCGGCAGAGTGGATGAGGCTGGTCACGTGAATTATACATCTCTGGCTGTGACTCTGTATTTAGGTTATCGAGCACATTAACTACACCCTTGGCGTTTTAACCATTACAGCAAAATGTTCGGCTCTGGTTTATTTATCAGACTCTCTGTCGCAATTCGCCGTATTTATCAACTCCCATTCTGATAGGATGATGTCTCACTTCTCGAAGGCCTCCTATATGGTAATGAGGCTAAGCAAGGCCTCGACCGTTCTGAGTGGGCAATGACCTCTAGGAGGTCAATAAGCCAATTCAATAGCTTTCAGCTCCTGACATTTATCAGTGATGATGTTTCCTTCAATGTTTCTGTTTTTCGTTGCTTCGTGATTAACTCGCAGTGATGCATTGGTTAACCCACTCGTTTTGCATTCAACTCGTTGTGTTAGTAGCCACAGCTCATGGTTCATCAAATGATGAGTGCGGCTGCTATCTCACCAATGGCACCAGCTCTGCCTACTATTCACGACACAGTTTCCATGACTTCAGAAGCCTTGGGAAATATGCACGAGTTCCGAGCCCTATCAGCAATGCTTCTAGAACCGCAGCCGTGACAAGTGACTACTTTAATAGCGACACTTGGGGCAACACATGGAACATTCAAGACTGGAAAAATCGCGGGAAGCACGGTGTCAGTCTCTCTGGCGATGCATCGGTGCTCATGGTCAACACTCCGAACAACATCTACATCCAAAAGAACGACGATGACGATGCAGCCTCAGACACGTTCCTCACCATGCGAACCATGCGGCTTCCCGGTTTCCAGAGCGCTGCAGAGTTCGAGTCTGTGTCGACGTACCACTACCTCTCAGTCCGAATGCTCGCCCGTGTCACCGGCAGCGCGGGCGCTTGCATGGCCCTGTTCACGTACCTTGAGGGTGACGATCTGTCTGATGTACAAGAAGCTGATATTGAGATCATGACGCGTGATCCAAAGAATCGGATTCAGTACACCAATCAACCTTCGTATACTGAGGACGGTGATGAGATTCCCAAAGCCACCCGTAACGCCACCCTGCCCAAAGGCGTTGAATGGGATGACTGGGTTGTGCACCGGCTAGATTGGACACCCAAACGATCAGTGTGGTACGTTGACGATCAAGAGGTAGCCAGCATAGAATTCCAAACGCCCAAGGATCCGGCACAGATCATTATCAATGCTTGGAGCGATGGAGGGTCGTGGAGCGGAAACATGAGTATGAATGGTGCAGCCTACATGCAGATCCAGTGGATCGATATGGTGTACAATGTTACCAAAGACAGCGAAGACAAGAGAAGTTTTAACAATCAGGTGTTGAAGAGGGATGTTGGACAAGGCAATGCGTTGATGCGTCGAGAGGATACTGAGGATGGGTGCAAGGTTGTGTGTAGCATCGATGAAGTGAATAAAGCTGGTGAGGCCAAGGTGCTTTGGAAGAGCGCAACATCTCACATGGCAGATATAAGCCATTGGACAAAGGTGTTTGTTATTGGGCTGATGGTGATTGTTTGTATATGAGACGTTAGTTAGAACTTACTGTATGTGTATTTATGTGTAAGTGAAGTGGCATCAATAGTAAACTTTAATATGAAGGCAATATATATATTACAGATTCTCTCAATTTTAACAACCAGAAGCCAGTCATGGTCAAGCATCTCCATATTCCATGCTACCTTATGTTATCTATCCTCTTACACTTGGCCCTCAAGGTATATCGTATATCTCTCCTCCGTATCCTTTAAGAGAATAGCCTCCGCCACTAACAGTAGAGGCTCCAGATCATCGCCGTCTTCTCCCGCAATTCCCCAGCCTTTCCTCTTTCTTACACTCATTAAAACAGACTCACACCATCCGGCGATCAGGATCATCATCCCAAGTTCAAGTCCCACTGATTCTCCCGCATCCGTTCCGACCCGCCTCCAACTTCACATCACAAGTCAAGTCTAGCCCCAGCATTCGCCAGAGAAGCTATTAATAACAGTTACATAACGCATAACAAAACTCATGGATGTTCGGCACTACGCCAAGATTCACTCTAAAGCGATCATGTCCTCTTGTCCCACATCGTCTTCTTATTCCCCAGTCCGTTCTTGCTTTGAAGCCTCGCTCCACTTATGACTGTGCATTTCCGGGGTAGACTACTGTCTGGAGGTTCAGCCTCCGTCCCACTTGGTGAGATCGAGTAAAAGCAATAATGAAGACATATTCGAGACCGGTGGATGTTGCAAAAGATGGTATTGAATGTGTGCTTTGTTACTCAATTGCTATGTAAATGGGTCATATCGTGTTATGACCAACTATCGCCATGGCTTGATATCTTGGTCCAGGAAAAAACACCGCTTTCAACAGACTCTCCGTCTGATCATACTAACTTTTAGAAATCCCCAATCATTTTGAGTCCTGAATAAAATCCAAATGCCGTCATAGAATAATGCTGGTTTTCTTTTTTTCCAATATCCTCATGCGCCAGTATCCCATAAGATATGTTGAAGCTGGCAAGTATGTCTCGCTCTTGAAATAATACGTCGCCACAATTGGTGAGAAGCAATGATTAAGTGCTTTTGATATAGTACTGCTAGAGCTGTTCAAAATGAGATCAGGTCTATACCGAAGAGTTCAATTTTTGAATGTGGTCGTGAAGCCCGTCGACAGGCCTTGCCATCAAAGTAGCATCATAGCTTGCTCATCCACAGCGTAAGCTTACACTGTGACGGGGCACGGCTGGAAGCTGGGCTATGGTGAGCCTGATGTCCAAGTCTGTTGCGGTGGGATATATCTATCGCACATCCCGCAGAAGAATAAACAAGTCAGTCGCGTCGAAATTGCCTTTCAATCAAGTGCGACCGTTAAGTGTTTTTGTCTTCATGAAGCATGCCTATGGTGCGCGAGGTTTTGTGTTAATGAGGCATTTCTCAACACCTCAAAAACCTTCGACCGAGGGTTTCAAAACTTGGGCGAGAGCCAGCAGGAGTACGGCGCCTCCTGCGTCATCAGCTCTTCAGGCGACTGTCGATGAATGGACCCCCTGGATGACCAATCCCAGAGGTTTTGTTCGAGCTGCAAGTTCACCTCATGTTGGCTTGTTCGAACTGAAATTGTTGCCCGTTGGGGAATGCCATACTAGCACTCAAGCCAAAGGGATCCCAATCTAGGCCGTTCTGGTCCAATAGCTGGGTCATCGATGGGTATTGCGAATGGGTGGTCGGGGGCTGTTGAACGGGTTCGTGAGATGGCGTCATCTGGTGTCCAGGTCCGCTGGAAGCAGGCGACATCATCATGGGTTGCTGGTTCTCTCCATTGTAGCCCGAAGGATATCCCCCATGGCCAGCCGGTGTTTCAATTTCAGGTTCATCGATCATGTCAGCTTGAGCGTCATACTCTTGCTCTGCAACCCTAATTAGCTTGTATGCCTTGGCAAATCGTGGGTGGAAACTTACCGAGCTGCTCGATGTGGTTCTGGAAGGCAGGGGTAGGATAGTACGAAGCTCCAGATCCAGTTTGACCTCCTCGTCCACCGTTTTGCATCATTGATGATCGAGGGGCTTGTGTGTTCTGAGGCATCTGCTGCTGTTGTGGTTGCTGGGGCTGCTGGGGCATCTGTTGGCGCGACATGCTTGTCATCGAACCTCTCATCGACATGTTATCCGAGGCGGCAGGTGAGAAGGCGGAGCCGGTGTTACTTGGCGAGTTGGAGTGAGACGATGGTGTAGGTCGGTTCTTGGGTGAGGTAGCAGTCGAATGCGGTTGCAGCGGAGGTGGCAGTACCGGCACAGGCTCAGCCTTAGGGGCGATGTTCGAGTTAGATCTTCGAGACTGGTGATGTCGGTTCATGATGGCGCGCTGAATCGGGGGCGGCTGAACGAGATTCTGGGGCATATGAGTTGGTCCCAGATTAGGACTGCCAGTCTTCGCGCGAAGCTCGGCTTGGACATCAATTCCCTTTTCAAGTAGGATGCGCTCGAGAAGCGAGTTCTTGTATCGAAGCATCAAACACTCGTCGGCAGCAGTGCGGTGAGCCGCCTGGAGATTATGAAGGTTGGACTCATGGACGCGGATGGTCTCTTCGAGTTGTTTTATGTATTCAGTTCGGCGTTCTCGAAAAGCAGCTTGGGCCTGTCGATTCCTCTGCTTTCGCTCTTCGGAAGTCGCATAGATCTTGTCATGGCTTGTTAGTCGCTATTCGAGAGCGGATGTATGTGTGCGTCATGTTGTCTTGAAGAGAGACACATGGGTGAGACCAGGGAGTGGGAGCGGGGAAGCTGAGACGTTGTTGAGGTGATATCTTGGTCCCATCTTGTTGTTGTTTGACAATAAGCTCTCCTCATAACTAGAGGAGAAGCAGGATGTGATGTGTATATGGTGTAAGTGAATGAAAACGAGTCAAGACTTACAGGCTTGCGGCCGCCCTTCCTCTTGGGCTGCTGAGGCTCTTGGATGGCATTGGTGGCAGAGGTTATCGTAGGGTGATGATCGCCCTCAGGACTTGAGCCAACGAGAGAGTCGGTCTCTTCCCGAGCATGACCGTTCAGGCCGTTGAGATGATTGTTGTTGTTTTGGTGTTGCGCAGGATCCGCCTTATCGATTGACATCTTGTCTGCCATTACCCAGACTGGGCTACTAGACGATTTGCCGCGCAGCGGCAAACGCCCCAGAGACGCAAAACGAGAATTCTGTTACGTGACGAGGTGGAACGTCAAGACGACGACGGGCGCAAATAATCGAGACAGGCAAGTGTGCGCCCGTTGGGTTTTTGCTTTGCGGTTGCGGGCGTAGTGGGAGCGGGCGCAATAGATAGCAGATGCAGTCCGGATTGGGGGTCGTACGGGGGTCAGCAGCGTGCTGGAGTGCAGGCTGAGTAGGAAAAAGGCCTTATCAGACGCAAATGGCTATCAGAGATAGTACTATATGTGCCGGGCTGAATGATAATGATACGCGTCTAACAAGCGCCTATCAATTCAGTGTGTAAGTCGCAGGGTCTTTGAAAACGTAAGAAATTCTACGCAGAGATAAAAGACGGACTGTAATTCGCGTCGAGTTCTTGGGGGGGACAGTTGCGATAACAGAGAAGGGGATCACTCAGGCCGCAAGGGAATACGGTTTTATGTAATGTAAATTGCGAGGAGGGGGCAGCCCAGGAAACTCCTTCTTTTTTGCGTCGACTCGAGGGCCTTAGCCCTTGAGCCAATCATAGTCCCGTATTCGAGGAGTGAGAGTGGGTATTAATGGCCCATCTGTGGAGCCAGGGGACATCCACTAAAAAAACCAGTGCACCAGCGGACTCCTCAATCTCTGACCTTAAATTCTTCATCGTGGCCCTTCAATCCATCTATTGGGTTCGAACTCGTTAAGGCATGGAGTGCACGGGCCAGTCGTGATTTCTTCTAAACATTTCACATGAGGGATAAATCGTGAAGTGTTCAATCAACGAGACTCCTGTGCTTGCTCTACTGTAGGGGCGAGCTTCTGACATACGTCCATAGCACGGTACCAGCCCACTCGCACTCCCACAAAGACGCTGCAGCCATGCCTGCCCTGGCACTCTCGCATCCCACTCGACCTTGGAACTAGCTCTTCTCGCCCATCCTCTTTATGGTCGAGCTGAACCCAGCACGGACAAGGCCAGAGTGAGACAGTGGGATGCCAGATACCAGGCTCTCTGATAAGCAATCAATGATCTCTTTGATGCTCAAGATTTGCAAATATACAAGCCACAGCCCTTCGACTATCATCATCAACGAAAGTTCTGTCCATATTTTTGCTCATGTGTCGTGTGGCCGCCGGCTGATTGCTCCCTCGCTCGCTCGGCCGCCGGGCCACTCTCTCTGTTGGTTGAACTGATCGGCAGCTGTAACATCGGAGCCCCCGCTTTCGCTCCAGCCCTCTCACCGGAAACGCTTCAGTCGCTGGGCGGCAGGGCGGTTGTCAAGAGAGCAACAAGGGCAGTTTTCAGTTTTCCTAGTGGTGGCTCAACGGTGCGCGGTGCGCCTTGGTGGCGGAGGGCATGTGCCAGAATGCGTTTCTCGTCTGTTATGACAGACACCGAATCTCGCACCCATTCCATTCACCCAATCGCTGATGTTTGTCCCTGATGTTTGTCCCTGATGGCTGCTGAAATTTTCAACGCTTGTTGCAATCTCTTTACAGATGCCGAGTCCAGCATCTGGTTCGGCATCTCGCTCTATACGGTCGATCATCCTGTCATGCTTAATTACACCGTTTGTTTTGACTGCACCCTGGCAATTCTAGAAAACTCAGGGAATAAACCATCATTTTGGCGCTATCTCTTTTAGCAGGGATCTGTGCATCTTCAACCCCCAACCTTTCTAGCCTTCATTCACATCCTATCGATGGAGGCTGCTACTGTGTATGCACTTCTCAGCTCTTGAGGTCACCTGGTTCAAAATTCTACAGCTACAACGCCGCTGGCTTCATCATACATCAATTCGGATCCCGTAGAGTCCGACAACCGGAGGTCACAAGAAGAAGAGTGTAGCTTACGACAACAGGTCACCCAAACTGCTCAAGTAGCAGGTGGAGCTGTCAGCAGCATGAATGTCCAATAGCATACACATTCTGCTTAGCGTCTTTCCTCGAGACATCTTGATCCTGGCCCTGAGAGGCCCTCCGAAACCTCCGAACCGAGTAAATTATCCACAGGCTGTTAACCTATCCCTGCAACATCATGTGTTCCAACTACACGAAGCTCCCAAAGAGATTTCTGCCTGTCTAGTTATTATACTCTTTGAACAGCGGGCACTTTAACAAATAGTTGAGATAGCATTCTGTTATGAGAGATAAGAGCTAGGAGACGGTAGAGTCAAGTCAGTACATGCTTTTAGCAATTCTCAGCCCAGGAACAGTCGAACTGGATGCCTCGATGTCTTCGATTATGCTCAAAGGTCGAGAGTTATACACTGTGCACTGGTACCGATAGCTCATTGTAGCTGCAAGGTCCCAACATCAAACAAGCCAGTCCTTCAAGAACTTGTAAGATAAGCGAAACAACTTCCTGTTGCATATCAATCTGATATCCAGGCAGCTCATCACTTGAAGAGAAACAGTAAAGCTACGTACCATTCATCGCCTAGCGTATGGAATGACGGCATATGGAACATCCTGGCGTAAAATCTTAGCAGCAAGGGACAGATACAGATACACTTTTTAAGAACTCGTGGATTTTATGTCATTATTTCTAAATAAATAAAAAGACTTTGGAAATACCGTTTCATCAAGCCCAATACTCAACGGTTCGATGGGACCATGTGAGGCGCCGGTTCTGGACTCCGCATAACGGTAATATGCTGAGGCCATAAGAGCAAGATCTGACGATGGGCCATCGGTCATCGGCGACCCAACAATCCTAGACAATAGTTCACGCCCAAGATGCCTGCTATGATCCATCGAATCGGCGTTTATTGTGCCATGAGTCGCAACCACGGATAAGCATCCCAGTCCGCTGTCTATTTAGGAACAGACATGCATGCGTAGCCCTCAGGACGTGTTATGAGGTGGAGTCTCATTCTCACATGATGGATGGAAAGCATTGGGTCTATGGGTTCCATGTCTGCTTCCAGAAACGAATCCATGTTGAAAACTCTGCTCCATGGTTCATTTCCTGCTCATGCATGGCTTGTGGCTTGTTTGATTTTGATCGGAGCTACAGATCTTATAAGCCCCCTTTTGATTCAGTAGTAACGTAGCTAGTAGGCGACGAAGCATCATTACTGTGTTAGCTTTGGCTGTGGATTCAAAAGTCAAGATTGCGATTGCTACTACCCCGGATCACCCACCTTTTGTGGGAATTGGAATTTATAAGAAGTTCTGAGGCTGATCTTGTGTTCGACTTCTCCAGAAGTTAGGGACCCAAGTTGTCGGCCAGTCTTTGCAGTCTTCAAACTGGTGATACTCTCACAAGGCATGAGTGTAAGCATATCAATCAACATGCGTCTCAATAATGGTTGGGAGCACGTACCATACAATTAGTTTTATGAGATGTCAACCACGCCCTATTGCTTCTGATGTACCGGTTTCAATGGCTGAGGCCAGGGCACACACGATGTATCCCTGCCATCATCAGCGAGGCTCTGCCAAGTAAAGGTTGAAGAGGACGGTTCGTCTCGCTTGCCCTAGCAAACCTGCTTGACCTGCATCTCCCGAACAGAGCCGGTCTCCTGTTGTAACTTTGTTGGGCCTTAGCTTCCGCCCTTGGACAACAACTTGAGGGTCGTCTCTGTGACGTTGTTTTCATGTTGATGCGTCAAGTTTCAAGATCGGTATGGCCTTAGTTATTTCTCTATGAAGAAGGTAGATATGTTTCAACAGCGTCTTGGGTGAGGTGAAACTTGCAGGCTGTGTAAGATGAGGCTCTCGGAATTTGTTCCTCAGACGTCTTCGCATTAACATGATCTCCACGGCCCTGGTAATCACCTTAGCCAAGCTACCTAATGTCGGTTGAATCTGCCGAAACTCCTTCACCTTCCTCACCGAGCGATAAAAAACACTTTCGCCTCAGCTGATGAGTGTTGAGTTGGCTAGGCTTGCGCACTGGCAACGCCGGGATTATCGGGTCGCGCCATAGTGCCCAGGCGGGCTGTTTTCTACAGACATGGGGTGTTGCTTCTGGAAATTTTCTAGCGCCGTTTGGGTCACGGTCACTGGTGAGTGTGAAATCCAAACAGAAACCTCACCCCATGAATCGTGAAGTGATGTGAGTCGATTTGTTGGTCTCGATCTCCCGTCGATCACGCCTGTGAACACCCGAGGCTGGTTCGTAGCAAGTGATAGAATCTCCAAGGGTGGGAGCAACGAAAAGACCTGAAGAGGAAGTATTCGGGCACGAGATCGAGCAGGACGTATTCGGGGTGAAGCACTTTTGTTGAGTGAAACCTTCGATTGTACTATCACGCTTCTCTACGCTTTGTTTCGGCATCGAACTTCCTTGAGACTGCTTTTATCTCGTGAGAAAAGATGATCTTCTGTAAGCGAAGACCTCAACATGAGACATGTTGGGAAGCTCTCGCCATTCGGCTGGTGACAATGGACCAGATGGTCTTTGTGGCATGATAGCCGATTTAGGGAACACCTCCCGTAGATTCAATGTCTGAAAGCCGACGTATTATCTTATGGACATGTTGCAACCGGCATGATGGGATGGTCGATTTGCCGTGTTTTCCTTCACTAATTTACAAATCCCATAAGCAATTGTGAATGTCTCCTCGGTCGAAATTCTTCAACCCCAAGGAGTTGATCAGAGTAAAGGAATACAAACTCCAGTTTTCTTATTGTTCCCAGTTCAACTTACAGTGGCTTACTAGTCACGCATATTTATTACGTCTATGTTCTCTTTCTATACTGCCATGTTGTGTCTCTCGATCAGATGGTATCGTGTCTATTAACCATCCGCAACGTGATTCTTAACTTTTTATCATCGCGCTACATGATTGGCCGTACATACTCGACTTCTAGAACCTTACGTGGTAGATTGGCTTTTAAACCGCTGTGCGCTGCTTAAATTGCAATGCTCATATCACTTATGAATAGTCCGGGACAACTCTCAATAGACATTAAATACAACAATGAGTAAGATAAACACATTTACTAAAGAGAACTTGAAGACATGAGGGCAATATTTGAAACATGTCTTCAATTCGACGAACTCAGTTCAAACCGCAAACTTGATTTGATGGTGCCACAGGGTAAGTCATGACGCTTCACAGTGTCAAAGATGAGAACTCCGCAAAGAAACTGTATTTGACACTGTACATGAGCACCCGTTGTTATGGAGCTTGGACCATGTAAACAAACCAACTCCCACCCACCAGTAGCAACGTTGGAATTCACGCGCCATCTGAATCGAGAGATTTGACATCATACCAGAATCCCTCAAAGACATCACCCACCAGGATCACGACCCTTAATTGCTGAAATTACTATCCAAAACTTGCATAACTTGGAGCTTTGATAAGATCGTATTAAACACAATGTCCCCCCCGCGCCGTCGTTCGGCCCGGCTGGCCTCTTCGTCTACTCCTAAGGTGAGTTCTGTGATGGCATCACCCATTTTTGGGAGAACTAACCACCTGACAATAATCGCAGGCGAAATCGGCGGCGTCTAACCTAACTTCTGTCGCTGAAGACGCAGAATCACCCGAACGGCTTCCTCAACTGAAGAGCAATAGCAAGGTCAAGAACAAAAACAAGAACAATGTCGCCCCATCCTCGCCGGCTCCCACGCCTTCGACGCCTGCTTCCTCGGCCATGAAGCCTCCCCACGCGGAAATGCATCCAAGCAAAGCTCACTACAATATTGGCGAGCCATCTTCTGCTATGAGACTGGGCTTTACGGATATCAAGGATACCAGCCGCCCTGGCGTTGCGCCTGACACACCGTCCAAAATTGGCGTTCCCGCTTCTGATTTCACGTTCCGATTCACGCGCGATACTACAGACTCTACCCTCAGCGGCGATGCTCAGCGGCTTATGGAGGAGCTTCGAGGGCAGGCTGCCAAGATCAAGGCTGACATGATCGCTAAGCGTGAGGTGGAGGGTGATGAGGAGGATGCTCTTGGTCGCAAGATTGCCAAACCCAAGGGCAAGACGAATCGTTACAGCGCGGCGCACATTGCAGAGTTCAAGAAGATGGACTCCATTGAGAACCACGCGTCTGCCTGGAGAGCACAGAATGGGCGCTTCCAGCCTGTTGTTCAGTCGCTCAAGCGAACGCCCTCAAAGGCTAACCTGGAAACGACACCAACTTCATCCCCTGACAAGTCTGGTCTGAAGCGTTCGCCCTCAAAGGCTGAGCTGGATGTTCCCATACCATCAACGCCTCGCATCACACAAAGCCTCAAGCGCAAGTCCTCGCGTGCTAACCTCGATGAATATCAACAATCGCCTTCGCCCAAGAAGTCCACCATGCCTCCATCCAACCTTCCTACTGCTATTCCCACACCCTCCATGAAGACACAGTTGTTCCCTAACGTACACCAACGCGTTCCTTCAAAGAGACTCAAGCAGCGAGTGGAAGATGACGCGACAACAAACCGACCTGTCTCACGTGACGACTCCTCGATCCCCCGACCCAAGTCAAGCGGAAATGGCTCTACCAAATTGCGTCCCTCAAGCTCGGGTCTGGCGCGACTCATGAGCCCTACAAAGGCATCTCTTGCCCATACAGGAAAACCGACGTTCTCTCTGACCAAATCTCCCTCCAAGATTGACCTGAAGAGCGGTCTTCCGAAGTCCACCAGCACTCCTCTCCTCTCGCCAGGCAAACCGGCCACGCCTAGAGCTCGGGTCATTAGCCCACGGCGTTTTGATAGAGTCAAGTCAATTTTGCGCGGAAAACGAACGCCCTCTGGCAATGTTCAAACTGCGATCCCACAGCCTATGATCTCACAAACACCAGCTCCACCTAAGGCTGATAAAGACAAAGCTTTACCACCTCTTCCTCTGACTACTCCTCGACGAAAGGTGACAAAGCATGTTGCTTTCACCCCAGAGGTCACCCGCATCTCGGCTGAGCAGAACTCGCCTTCTCCCCAGAAATCCTCGCTCAAGGCTCAAGCAACACGAACCTTGGAGGATGAACAATTCCAAGGTATCGATGGAACACTTGCGAAGGCGGATTCTGGCGATGTGGTTTATCCTGATCTCAGTGGTTTCAGACCTCTCCCCAAACTTCCCAGCAAGCAGAGGGATCACGCACCGTCGTCTGTTCCTGGCAAGTTTACCTTCCGCAGCGATCACACAATCGAATTTGGAGATGTCCCTGTGCTAGGCTTTGGAGCTTCCCCAGGCCAGTCGAGCGTTCGTCAAGTACGACAGTCACTTAAGCCTGATGCAAAGATGCCAGGTAGCTTCCCTGGTCCTACGTCTCCTATTGGCCTCAACAAGGAGAACAAGGAGCCTGGCATTAACAAGATTCTTGTTGGAGCACCCCATGGCATGTCAAACAAGAAGCGTCACCGAAGTAGTTGGGATGAGGAAGAACAGGAGCAGAAGGATGCTGAGCGTGCAGCCAAGAAGCGCAAGGCTGAGCATGTTCCTGAAGGCGAAGCCCTTCTTGCCCCTCGTCTCGTTGGCAGCACTCCCAGTGCAAAGAAGGTGAGGTTTGGTAGTGCGACTCCGCGAACCCCTGCCTCGGCCAGCCCTACCAAGAAGCGTGCAGTTCTTAGCTTGAGCAGGCTCAACATGCTTGCTCGACCCAAGAACCGAGCTTAGGTTTCCGGTATGAACGGATTGCCACCAAAGTTGCAGCTACTACAGCTGTGATTTCTTGCACATTGAATGTATAATACGACCTTTATGTGTCTGTCATATCCTGGAAATAGGCCCACCGCAGATTTTGGAGAGCAAATCTTGTTAGTTCTCTTAACGTGTTGCATCTGAGTCTGCTGGCCAAAGTCTAGAGCTGGACACAAGAAGGTAATGATGAAGCGTGCTTTATTAAGCTGGAGTTTCGAGATTGTTTCTACCTGGCTTTTTTACGTTGGCAAAGTCAATGACATGCTGTTTTTCCCCACAAGACAAAGGATTTGGGTCATCAAGGTTTAGGGGTTACGGGGCGCAAAGGCAAAACAAATCAGGTTGTGAGATTCATATTCAGATGAGGATAGTGTCATATTTGCATCTATTTAATTGTATGGGTTGTGTATGAACTCAAGAACATATCTCTACAAACACTCTCTTTCCATCTTCCGTGATTGTAAACGCACTTGGTGTAATCTGCTCTCCTTCCTCATTTATATCTTGCACTTTCCAAATCCAAACTCGTCATGTCCTCCATGTTGGTATATCTTCCCCTATCACTCTGCCTTAATACCTAAGTAACTCCAAGAATTCTTCAAAGACTTGATCTGGGAATGGTTTGCACGTTCTCTTACTACACTCTTTTGTGATACTCTCAGCATGATCATTACACACAATTCTTTTTCTGTATACTTGTAAAATGACAAACCCTAGCCAAACCAACACTTTCACCTGCACGTTCTGCTTCCACGTCTTCCAAGGCCCCCCTCAGATCATCGGCCGTTCTGCACGCCTGGCCTGCTCTGCATGCCACGCAGCACTTCTCAATCTCGCCATCTGCTGGGTATGCGGCGAACTCATATTCCGAGGTGATGAATGTGTCAGCTTCGGCTGGTGCTTCTGGCACCGGGCCTGCTACGGATGTTTACTTTATGGGAGCAGAACCATCTATCAGGGCGTGCCAGTACAGGATCTCTTTATGGATGAGGGAGCGGAAGACCTGGTAAGGGAAGGATGCGGAGGGAGAGAAGTCGCCGAGGTACCGCTCTGTGCGGCTTGTGTGGTAGAGGTAGAAGATGATGGGGTCAAGGAGGAGAGTGTTGTTGTGAAGAGGGGGCTGAGGAGAGTTGAGAGGGTGGATGGTGGGCTGACGAGGAAAAGATGGGAGGCCAAGAGCAGTGAGAGGAACTCAAAGGTGAGATATCAATTGTTTTATTGTGCCTCTTACTGACATCTAGATGACAGCCCTCCACTTGGCAACCGACAATCCACGAGACGGAAGATGATGTAGCGAGCGACGGAGTCATAGCCAACAACGTCTCACTAAACTTTAGCGGCACCTCTAAATCAGTCATTTGGGTCGACATCTTTGATCCCATCAACGGCCCTTCGTTCAAACAGAGCCCCCTGAAGCCTATTCCGTTATTCATGCAACGACCGCCAAGTCCTACTGTCCACGAGCCTCAACGCAGATCGACTGCCATCGACACATATCTCCAACCCCCTCATACTTTAAGAAAGCCTCACTCAGCCCCTTGCTCAGTCTGCCTACCGGAATCACCTACGAAAAGCAGATCATCAGAACACAGCTACCCACGTCAGCCCTCACCATCTTTATCCAAAACCCCACCTCCACCTTCTCGATCCCCGACAAGGTCTCGTGGGCGCGACACTCGGCAATCTCTCGCTCTACAACAGGACTACATCAAATATAGCGACCGTTCTGAAGTACAGCACAAACAGGCGGTTAGCTGGGTCAAAGAAGAGCCCCTGAAACGACCTTCATCTCGACTCGCTCTGTCAAGTCGTCGCTCAGACGCCAATCGTTCGGACGCCAATTCCTCAGCATATCGAACACCTCCCGAATATCCCGATCAGGTACTACGAACGCCATACCCGCTTCCATTGGCAACCGTCAGGATGGCTAGCCCCTTGCCCTCGCAGCTCACGTCGCACTTGCAACGAACTGTGCATGATGCACCACAATCATCAGAGTATCTGGACCGCTACCAGCCTGCGACAACGAGACCTGTGCAGAACCAGGAGGTGAGAAGATTGAGAAGAGTGGTTGCGAGTGTGAGCGAGGAAGGTGTTGGGAAGACGAAGTCAGAGCAGTCTGAAGGTGGTGAATGGGGAAAGGTTGGGTCTGAGCTGAGACGATTCTTTACAGGACGGTAGATGGATGTTACACGGCAGTATATGTTGATGAAACAAGACACCTAATCACAAGCGAGCTGCATACACTATTGCAGTACAGGAAGTTTTGTTATGTTTTGCTTTGGTCTATAGATACATAGACTGGACTTGTGAACCATTATTACTATGAAATTCTACCTATGAGAATGCGTCTTTGAGCTTTCGTAAAGAGATCGTATTCTAGTTTCGGCAAGTCGATGGGATTACCGAAACTATCATGATCATCAGGACAAAGCCCGAGCGGCAGAGGTACGTATTTATGAGAACATTCATATCGGTTCGGCACCGGAAGCGGACGGCCGAGGCACGGAACCAAGCGAGGTCCAACCGGGTCGTCGTCATGATTATGATTATCTGTATGTAACGTGTGTTAAGGGAAGCTCCGGAATGCAATTGGGCTTGAGTTTTATGTTTGAGCGTTGAATTGAGGAGTTATTCTCTGATTCTGAGAATAATTGACTCTGTACATGAACGTGAGGGATCACATTAAGTTGAAAATTGGTGACGTTGGAGGGGAATGGAAGCCGTAGCTAAGCTCTGGCGGGGTAATTGGATGGCGAGTAAGTTGGTTACGCCTCAGAAGCAATCTTCAAACTCTGCTGGGCGAATGTTATGCTTTGAGTTTGAAAAAGACGACAATGGGTACAGTAATTGAGTTAATTGAAATGGAATGGCTGGTAGTATCATGATCACGAGTCTTATGGTCAACCGGTATGTGTCCCGTGTATCAACATCCATATCGTATTGAGCCTTGCTTGGAGCTCAACCGCGGGGTTACTTGACCTCCACTGTGCTAGCTCCTCTTGCACTGCACGAACAGGACAGGATATTTCATGCCCTAACTAAGGTCGAAATTCCACTCACAAAATTAATTAATTGCAACAAATGGTTAAGCGAGGACAAGGTTTCTAGCGTTTGAATGTGCGTCAGAGTTTCCTCAGCGTCCCACCCGACGACCAGTAATAACAGTTGCGTCAGGGCATGCGCTGTACATTGTAAAAGCTGTCTGTAGTTTATCAGGTAAAAAGAAAATGGCCGGGGTTTTCTAAAGCCCAATTGTATTAGTAACTTTAATTGCAGTACGGATACTTCCACTGCTTTGCTTGGTCGTGGGCACATTAGGTCTCAAGCTCGAGTAGGTCGAGGTCACACCACACCAAGCCAAAAAAATACAACGACTCAGCCAAACATTCTGAGCCCTCCACTCCAACCCAACCTACACAGTACAATACCAAAGGTATACCCTCTGCCCTCCCCTCCAGCTCCAGCTCCGGTCTGGTCTGCGTACGTCCACCTCCCTCTACCCTACCACTACCTACCACTTTCCAAAAGCTCTCCCTCTTACAAGGTCATGCGACCGTAGACCACTCTTCGTCGCCCTCAAGATTTGAATTACGCCCCCGACGGAAGGCGATAAGCCCAAGGCGACGACCAAAGATGTCGGTTGTCACAAAGGTACGAAATCAACTATTTTCAATCTCGTCTCGTCTCGTCTCGATCGATCTATTCACCCTTCGGCCCCCTGCGATTTGGATTTTGGATTTTGCCCGAGCGTTGCGTTGCGCTGAACTGGACGGGCAATTTTGCATCACAACGTCTATTACATTGGAACGCTCGCTCTCCTCGTTCGCAATATTGCTCTGCTCTGCTCTGCTCTACCCTCTCGTCGCATCGTCTGCCCTCTCGCCCATGATCCAAAACAAGCCCCTCATTCCCTTCACTCGTCATCACCCATCAGGTTGTTTGCCCTAACCTAACGCGACGACTTGTCCCCTCACGCCGAAACACCACAAACACGATGCCTTAACCACCAAATACCTATTCAATCATGCTAACTCTCTTGCCAGAACCCTTTTGCCTACCTCGGTACGATTCCTCATCCCCCCGCTTTCCCCGCGAGGAAAAATCCCAACCTTGCTTGGTCGACTCTCCGATGCTGCCCAACTCAATTACGATCACTCGTACTGACATAACGACTCCTGCACAGGCAACGACAGTGACGGCGAGGAGAAGCCCGTCGTTCCTGTCAAGACCGTTGACAAGAACAGTGCTCGCACTACTAAGCGCAATGTCGAGCCCCAGGCTCCCGTAAGGACCGGAGGTGCTGGCGGTAACCGCCGTGGCCCCGGTGGTAGCGAGGGTGGTGAGTTCACTGCGCCTGAATTGAGTTGATTGCCAAAATACTAACCTTGTACAGCCTTCCGCGATCGTGGTGCTGGCAGCAACCGAAACCAGAACCGATCCACCGACGAGGCTCCTCGTGATGGTCCCCGAGGCGGTGCTGGTGCGCGTGTCCGTGGTGGTGAGTTGCTCTGAGACCTCATCTCACTACTCCGAACTCAGGCTGACAATTGATAGGACGTGGCGCTAGACGCGGCCATGAGCGCGATGACCGACACACCTCTCGCTTCGGCGGTCACGGGTATGCTTGACTGGAACTTCTAGTGATATATCTAGAACACTGACCGTGAATTTAGTGGCTCCGACAAGCAGGCTGCCCAGTCCTGGGGTGCTAACGAGGGCACTGCTGAGCTTAAGGACGAGCAGGCCGGTGAAGCTATCGCTAAGGACGAGCAGAAGGAGGCCGTTGCCGAGGATGCTGCCGGTGAGCCTACCGTTGAGGAGGAGGCCGAGAAGCAGGTCTCTTACGACGACTACCTCAGCCAGCAGGCTGAGAAGAAGGCCGCTCTTGAGTCTGGTCTCAAGGTCCGTGAGGCCAACGAGGGCAGCAAGCTCGACAAGAAGTGGGCCAACGCCAAGCCCCTCGAGAACGAGGAGGAGGAGTACTTTGCTGCTTCCGGTGGCAAGGCCCAGCGACAGCGTGAGCGCAAGGTCAAGCAGACCATCGACTTCGACCCCCGCTTCGTCGAGCCTGAGCGCACCCGAGGCGGTGCTCGCGGAGGCCGTGGCGGCCGTGGCGGTCGTGGCGGAGAGCGTGGTGGTGACCGTGGCCGTGGAGGTAACCGCGGCGGTCGCGGCGGCGCTCCTCAGGGATCTGCTAAGGGCAATGCTGCTATCAACACCAGCGACCAGTCTGCTTTCCCCAGCCTCGGCGGCAACTAGATTGCCCATGCCCACTCGCCTCACGTCAGAGAGCGCTCATAAATCCCCTGCTTGCAAACGTCTCATATAGCATAGCAACACGGGTCAACGTCGTATCCAAACCTCCCCTTTTTCCTTTTTTTCCTCGTCACGATATAAGAAGGGGGGAAGATATCATATTCGTTGTTCTTCGACAGGTTGAAATGAAAAAAAAAAGTTGACCATTGGTTTTAGCCTGGCTGGGTGTGTGCATCCGACAGGCAGAGTGCTGCGTGATATAGGGAGGATTTGAGCTCAGATCTCACTAGCTCTGCTGCACCCAGAAATATTTCTGTCCTCTAGGTCTTCTCAAAGGTTTCCGTACAAAATTCAGTTGAAATGCTCTTATATGTTGGTTCGATGTGTGATGTGAGATGAGATAAATACTACCTCTACGCCTTCCCCATCTAATAATGTATCATTTTGAGGTCTCGTAGGTATAGTATAATCTTTTGAGTTAGTAACAAAAGGGTGAATGATGAAAACTTTTGTTTATGGATAATATCGCTGTCGCGGTGCCAGTATTCCACCCAATCAACTCGGCTACCCCTGAAATCGACACTTAGCTTTTCTAACTCGAATGAGCCTAAATTTGGTCTAGAATCTTCTTCTATTCCTTGTTCTACTCATAGAGATGTTCGGTATGCAAGACTACAAGCCACAAAATACATGCCGAATCTGATATATCACATAGCTACCCATCAGGGGTATACACAAATACCATATTTCAAACTCTAAGAAAGGGCGAACTGACGACTACGGCCAACATATTAATTAAAATACGGCCTTTTACGTCTAGCTTCAACGATAACTCATCCTAGAGATGCATGTCTCGTTGTAGAACTACCCCTAGATGCTTCATCTAGTCAGCCTTGCGAAGAACCCACATATACAAAGAACAACCTATAATCTGCCTTATAGATAAGGTGATCTATTGAAACATTGGTTCGAACGCCTTGTTCTGTGACTGTCACTGCTGCCTTGAATTCATGGCTCTAAGTTTGGCGTTTCCCAGCGACAGCTTGGCTTGAGCCGTAACTAAGCAATTTCACAGCAATAGAAGCTTATTCAAACCCGAATACTCGTTTATATTCAAGTTTAGACTCGAAATTATGAGGGAAAGCAAAAAAACGAGCCTCTTACTTCGTCTGGACCGCCCCCCTATCCCCAACGTCGTTAAACGACGTTTTCGTTTCCAAGTCATTTTCTCGTCAACCACATCTTTTGCGAACACTTTCTACCATTTATTGAACAAAAAGGCTTGAGTGAATGATTGATATGTGAATACTGCGAGAGCTGCCAGCCTTTTGAGGTATAAATTGTTCTCCAGCTCCCAGAGCTCTTCTCCTCCTTTTCTTTCCTTAACTACCCATCTGAGAGCCAATTACCACCTTGAGAATACTTCAGCAAGCTTTCAGATCCATTCAAGACCTTTTGGAACTATGTTTTGTCAACTCTTCACGTTCAGAAAACTATCTACACTCAGTCAACCACCTACCACAAACCGCCATCATGATGGGCCATTTCACTTCCCAGGCATTAGATCAAGAGGAAGACGAGGATAATTTTCCTAAGACACTCCCTGGACGCATGTGTCACAATATCGGATACAACGTACGGAACTCCTTTGAACGCCGTGGCGAAACAACATGTGGGTTTTACAAGAGCTGCAAGAACCTCATTCCTCGCTTCAGACGTCAAGCGAAGGAGGAGAAGAAACGAGGTATCGATGGGTTCGTTGCTAATACAGACAGGAAGGGGGAAATGAGTTTTGATGAGTCCAAGGACCACTTGTGAAGGGCTTGAATTTCGGGGCTGAGTGCCCAGTGAAGTAAGTACGTGTTTGGGCAATTTTCTGGGCTGATATCTGGTACATTTTAGGATACAGTTGTTGGAAAAACCCCTTACATCTAAGTTAAGTTTTCAATAAACTTGTGCAAACCTCAAAGTTACGATTACTTTTTATGTAAGTGAAGCTTTGTTGCGTTTTAACTATAGATATGGGAACCTTTGTATTATGTAAATAAGGGGAGACGCTTTCATTTATTTTGTACCTGATTATAAGAGTAGATAAGGACCAGACAATATCTTACACCCGATGCGAGAATGTGTGCGAAGCATCCATGCCAAGAGAAAATGCCAGCAAGACAGCGTTGAAAACAGCCATCATGTAGAAAGGAGCACCATTTGAGAGCCGGTCAAAGAGAAATCCTCCCAGCTTAGTAAGTAACAAGATGGCAAAGCCACCGTATAAGGAGTACACGCCTGCGATAGAGCCCTTGAGGCGAATACGCGATATCGACTGTTGGTCTGTTGTGATGCTAATGAGAGGCCGGCTCTCCTCGTTAGTGGATTCGTATTCCTCCGGTTGAAGCAGACTCTCAGGGCGTGCGGTTCGAGGCAACTCGACTGCGAGGACTCCACGGCCGAGAGAGCCAAGACTGCAGACGATAGCGCCGATCTGGCTGATGCCGAGGAGCGAAACAACCAAGAAAATTGCCGGGCTGCCGCCTCGCCCGTCTACGTCCTTGATCTCAGGACTGGAGAGTTGTGGTAGGGCGACGTAGCCTACGATTCCAAAGACAGTTGAGACAATGATAGGATAGTTGATGCGACCAGTTCGACTGGCGAGGTATCCGAAGACAGGGGCACAAATGAGACCCATGAGTTGCGCTACACCGGTGAGAATGGAAGATAGTACGTATGCAGCTCTGCACTCCTCCTTCAGCTCTGGTGATGAGTCATGAGGCGAGCCCTTGCAGAAACCGTTGCTGATGTAAAATGTGTTGACAAAGAGAGGAATGAAGAGCGAAATCGCAACACTTGAAGCTCGAGCGACGAAGCCGCCGACATATCCAAGGCCAATTCGTGAGTCAACGAAGCCGAGGAAGACTGAATCTTTCATGAGATGGAGATAAGGTGCCAGTTTCTGTATCTTATTAGTGACCAAAGCAACCGAGATTCATATGCGCTTGACTTACGCGCTGCTCGCGGCCATTCCCATCAGTTGATTCATGTTCATTCTTCATTCCAAAGAGCATCCTCCAGCCCTTGCCTTCCTCACCCTTGATATTGCGCAAGCCGATCGCCACAAAGATGGACACAGCTAATGCGACGAGCGCAACGACGTAAAAGCTATAAGATACCGCCTCAGCAGGAGTAGTATCCTTATCTTCGCCAAATCGAGCTGGGAGTGGGAGAAACAGTGTCAATGCGACGAGAGCACCGCATCCAGTGAACAGCCCGACGAATCCTGCTAGCTTCGATGGTCTTCCCGCCGCAGTATCGGCTGTGTCTGTCGTGCTCGGTTCAGAAACTGACTGTGTGTATCGCTCTTGGGTGATGGTGGCCTCGGATTCGACAGAGAAGGCAATGCTGCTTCGAGCTGTCGCATTCTGAAGCGCCTTGATTCTAGCTCGGGCTTCATCCTCCTCGTCGTTGCTATCGTCGGTCAAAGATGGTAGAATCGCAGTTACCATTGTAGCCCTTCCACAAAGTTAGCATTGCACACTCACTGAAAGCTATAGGCTGTCTCAACTCACGCTGCAGATGCGCCGATCGCGAACAGCACGCGAGCCAGCAGCAATTGCGGATATATAGTCTTCGCCTGGACAAACAAAGCCAGCGACACTCCAATTATCGCGTATCCAATAACAGCGACCCATCTCACACCCAGACGATCCGATACAAGACCCCATCCCGGACAAGCGACGAGAGCAACAAGCTCATCGACGAAGCCCAACGTTCCCACTACATCACCAACGCCTTCCTTCTGCCCAATCAAGTCGGTAATAACAAAAGAAACAGAGCTGTTTAGAAAGACAAGAAATGAAATGGAGAAGAGTGAGATGCCGAGGAGGTACGTCACTGCCTGTAGAGGCGTCGTTGACGGCGCAAATGGAAGATATCGCAGCATGGCGGGGAGCTGTTTCGCTTTATGATGAAGGATGGATGTAGAAAGGTCAGGGATATCACATTGCAGACAAACAAAATAGACTGGTATTGAGCGCGAAATGTTGATGTAGTGTTGCTAAGCGCGATGGGATCCAGAGCCAAACAATAATACAGTAGTGCTAAGGGCGGATGGTCGCGGAGCTAATTCTAGTTGAAGCTCGGATGTCGAATGACAGTGCCATTACATAATCTAGGTGCATCATGTATATGTATGTATGCGCCCGATATCGCACTCTAATTTGAGAGACAATCGTAAGACATGAATTAATTGCGTCTTAAACACGAAGTTTGTAGTTGATATTGAAAGATACTACTATCTTACCTGTGGCGTTGAAGCTGGTTACACCATCATCACCATTCGCTAAGCTAACTTCATGTGTAAGTTCACCATATAAATAAACATTGACATATATCTAGGGGCTTTTCATCCCGACCTAATAAGCTTCTGTCTACAACTACTTTCAAAACGAGCTCCATGCTGCATTTCATTGATACAATATAATCCTGACTCCATGCCTTTGCCCAAACTCCAATATCCCATCATCTGCGAGTTTCCTTTCTACCAAGCCCAGAGCACTTTGTGGTGAAGGGTCCTGGCACCCAATCTCTCAAATTCGAAGGGTGTAATCCACGAGTCATTGGTCGATAGCTTGGCAAATACACTGGCACCCTTCCAGGTGACCACCTGCTCATCCATATCTCTTGCGCTTCGGCTCACAAGGATCCTATCGCTCAGCTCGGGTCGTCGGGCCTTGATTTTCTCCTCTAGGACAACTGTGAAATGAGGAATCTTGGCACCGCCGCCAATAACCATGATACTCCCCAACATGTCTCGCAGCTTCTTCTCATCGCCCTTAGCGGCGTTCTGAATACTTGTGAGGATGGCAATATCGAGAGGGGCAACTGGTAGGACGGCGTCTCGTTCAGCAGCCATGGATTTGGCAGTTCGAGCAGCAGAATCCATAAACATGCCTGCTGGTGGTTGCGTTTGTCCAGGAACAGGAGTTCCTCCAGCACGAGACCCATTGGGAGCCGGGCTGCCTCCGTTCATGTCCCTATCTTTCCCGAAGACAAATGCAGGAACCGGCGTATTAGCCCCTTCTGGTGCAGGAGATCCAGCATGAGAACCCATCGGAGTTCCGTTCGTCATACCATCCTTAGGGCCAAGGAAATTGAATTGTTTGTTTTCCTTGATGGGCGTTGAGACATCAAGCTGTGACTGCGCAAATCCGTTGGCATTGGATGTTATCGACGGCTGGACGAGTGCTAGAATCGCCAATTGGGCGGCAGAGGTAGGATCATCTGGAATATCAACATCGTAGGCGTTGTAAGATCTCTCAACCAATTTCTGTCGTCCCCGTAACTTGGTGCTGTTGTCGAATATAGCAGGGTCGTACACACCCATTGGGGCCAGGATAACTTCGTCGTATGTCTTGAATGTGTATTTTCGTGTTGGCTGATTGGGCGCCCGGACATGGAAGTTGAAGAGTTGCACAGAAATATCTGCTTGTGACATGGTGCAGTGCTTGATCTTGAGCTCTTCAGCAAGAAGGAAGTCATATCGTCGTCGCAGGTTCATATCCTGGTAGGGAAAGTTGTCGTAAAGCATCATCTTGAGGAATGTGTCAGTGATATCATAGCCTCCATATTTGAGGTTGACCCTTGAATCCTCGATGACAAGTCCATCTTCCACACAGGTGACAGACGTCTTCTGAGCTCCCACATCGACAACACAAGCTTGTGTGTACCCAGCGCCAAAGGTCGCAGCCATTCCTTCCTGGACAAAGCACACCTTAGAGAACTCGAACCAGGTCACGCAAGATCGTAGAGCTTGCTCGACGTATTTCTTATCGTATAGATCGGGGATGACAATGACACAGCTGTACTGTTGCCATTCACTGTTTGTCTTCAATCCGAGCTCTTGTCTCAATGCTTTGTCGAGCAATGTCTCGAAATCGTCAAAAAGATGTTCCTGGCTCGTGTATCCATCTTCGTTCCACTGCCCATGCTGTATCGGCCACCAAAGCTTGAACTTGGGATTTGAGTCGTCGGGAACACGCTCCGCTTGATGTCCAATGAAGCATGAAGCTAATGATTCAGGATCCTCGAGTGTTTCTATATCGGTCCATTCGATCTCAAGCGGGTCGTTGTGCTTCTGAATGACTTCGGGTTCCGTACGGCGATTGAAAGTCTGAACGAGTTCCTTGGAGTTGGGCAGGACTTTGCGCTTGTTGGCTCGCATCTCAACTTTGAGATCATTACACATCTTGTTGTATTTCTTCGACCACTCTTCTCCATATTGTTGGTCTGCGGTCTTGGCCTCGAACTGTCGTCGTGGTAGAGCTTCATACATCTCGGATTCAGTCTGGGGAAACTTGGTCGCTAGTGTCATGGGAATCGTCTTGGGGAGCGCATCGCTCGCAAAGCCTATTCGAAGATTCTGACTACCAGGATGGATCACAATGATCCTGGAGGGATCTATGCCAGCTGAGGGCGTTGTAGCGCCATCTTCGTCAGGGATATCTGCGGCAGGAAGCGGTAACTCGCCATTGGCAGTCTTGGATAGAGCACGATCTCGGTCCCGGGCACTTTGCACTAGTCGATCGCGGGTGGCATCGCTCTGGAGGCGGAGAGCGAGGACTTGATCATCGCGCTTCATGTAATCACTAACACTGCATCAGCACAAGTCAGTCACTTATCAGTAGGGGTTGTCGCACGTGTAGTAGTTTTTCTGGTTGATCGGGGTGACATCAGGCCATGTCGTCAGCTTCATGCCATTGTCGGTCCTCTCAAGGCCTAGAGCAATCTTGTCAGTATATGTGTCTTGAGCAACAGCCTAGTTGCTATAAACAAGTGAATATGTGCCATACCTTCCCGCAGGAGGACCCTTTCGCTAACTTTTCCAACCATATTGATTAACTGATCTTGGCCTTTCTAATGTTGCTGCGAGGATAACGCTGAGCAAGCTCACATCGATGGGGAGGTGATGAAGAAGCTTGCAGCGCGCGCTCGAACAAGCTTCAAAAACACCAGGAGCGCATTCATTGTCTTAATCGCGGCAGCAAACTAGGCTTAGCGCGAACTTCTCGGACTTTTGATAGTCCGGCGCCTAGATTTCGCATTGGCGATTGGATCTGTGTCCACTTTTCCCCATATCCTTATGGAGTCAAGTGAGTACAGCATCCGTACACCCCGGCACAGACTGAGTCTTTGGGTATTTAAGTCAAGCGTGGCCAGCGTGACAACTCTGTGGGCTTAAACTTTGATACTTATGTAAGCCATATCGCGCTGGGTTAGATATTGAAAGTTATGAGAATCAGATATCACCAACTACAATTACTACTAACCGGTCGCCGTGTACTTTTTATTCATCGCTATTGCTAGGCAATTCACAGTCAGGAAACGGGCAGTACATTGTTTACCGACCCTTGTAAGTTGAGTTGCTGTAAGCTGATCCTGCTCAACTTACTAATTATACTTTATATCAAGCCCAATTTCTAAACATCTAGATAGTTGAGTCAGCCTATAACAACAACTCCATTTCACACCCTCATTTTCTAGTAACCTTGGCGTAGCACAACAAAAGCCATTGCCAACGCCCCTCAGCTGATAGGGACGCTATAGCCTATAGGACAGCGGGGTAGGTCCTCTACATCATGGATCTACTGGCACTTTTTAAAACACTCCCAACTTGGGTCGAAACCCGTGAAAGACGAACAAGGGTTCCATATATGTACATTCCTCCCTAGACTCTCGTTGATCCTCCCCTTCTTCGTTTTTTTTATTTCCCCTCTTTCGACAATACTGAAAGAGCTCATAAACGCCAATATGGAAGCTGCAGAGCCAAGCCTGAAGGCCTCAACTCCAGAGAGCCTTCACTCAGATTCGTTTGTCAGTTTCGCACCAACTTCTTGGTCTGGCCCGATCCTTCTATCAGTGTTTCTTGGCTATGTTGCCCTCTGCTCTCTTCTCCGATTCTCCCGAATCAACGCCCTTCGATCCAAGCTTGGGTTCCACGGCCGGGCCTCATTGAGTCGCATGACAAACCAAGACGCTTTTGATACTGTTAGCAATATCGCAAAGTTCGAGTTTCCGCTATTTTATGACCTTTCCGTTCGACTAGCCCTATTTGAAGTATGTTTAACTGGCTAGTGCTGAGACTAGGTATGCAAGTTCAAATGTTGACGAGTTAATATAGACATATGCTGTTCAGAATGTCGCCCATGTCCTCTATGGCGGCAGCGATCTAGCCAACCAGAAGAAAGCACCTAAAAGGTATACATTGCTATCTCATATCATAAGTCTCCCTACTAACAAGTTCTAGATATGCAGACACTGAGGTTATCTATGTCTGGTGAGTTCGCCTGGCTTTTCATCATTAGAGCTGCATTGACTCTTGCAGTTTCGCAACATGTCCGCCTACATCGCCTGTACTTCATAAAGCAATTGCTCGAACGAATTTTCTCCATGCACCATACATCAAGGCTGGGAAGATTAAGCAAGAAGACATGCTCTATGTGCTTTATGCCTCATTTGCTGAACCCGTCCGATTCCTCAACATGTATGAGTACCGTAAACTTGACGATATGGAAGTTGCTGCTTTGGCAACTCTGTGGAAGTACGTTGCCGACATGATGGACATTGACTACAGGGCTGTGCTCCAGAAGGATAAGTGGACAGATGGTCTTGAATTCTTCGAGGACATGACACGCTTCGGGGGAGACTATGAGGATAGATACTTGCGCCCCACGGAGGATATTCAGAAGTTGGGACGTGTCCTGATGGACTTATTCTTGGATTCGTATCCCAAGATCGCCTCTCCAATCGGATATCCAGCGGCTTGTGTAATGATGGGACCTCGATTGAGACGAGCATTTGGGTGAGCTCAAGGTTCCCTGCCCCTATCATCACGGAGTTATACTTACATATAAACAGCTTCCCAGAGCCAGGATTGGCCATTACCGTTCTAACATACAGCCTCTTGCTCGTCCGAAAGTTCGTTGTCCGCTATCTCTGCCTTCCTCGTCTGGCAGCTTCAGTGTACCTCTCCGACCCAGATCGTCAGACCGGACGCATTAAATCCTATCACTACATGAAAGAGCCATTCTACGTCCCTCCCACCTTCTGGCAACGCTGGAATCCTGAGGCATGCATCACATGGCTCTCTGGTGGACTACTTCCCGGCGACGGCGGCCCAGGGATGAAATCTGAAGGTTTTTTGTTTGAGGATCTGGGTCCCGACAAGGTCTCTGGCAAGGGTATTGAAGAGACGAAGGGCTTTGAGGAGATTGTGAAGACCAAGGCGTTTGCGGGTTGTCCTTACAAGTCGTCCGAGGTTTAGACTGTTGGTAGGCGTGACTGTAGGAGGACTCACCTGGATGACCAGAGAGGAGAAGAGGTTTATTGCAGCTTATCATGTTTCTCATCGTCAATTGGAAAGTATTCTAGCGATCTTGAAGCATATTAGCTTGGCGGAGGCTAGTATTAGCATTTACCGAACCGGGTCTCAAATCCAATACTCTTCAGCATTCATTTAGCAATTCTATGCCGTTGCCTAAATTTATTAAGAGCAAGTTTAACTTTATCCACGAAGGTACCATAAGTTGCATATTCGTGTTATCAACCCTGCAATTGGATCTTGTTGACTCACGCCAACATACCTAACAACAATCCTTCTCCTGGGCACACAGACTTGATTATTGTATAGCTTTATAATTGTTTTGACGCACTGGATAGTCACAAGGAAGTCAAACTATTAAAGCTAGGTAGTCACCCAGAAAACAAAACTCTAGAGTTGTGCAACTTCAGGGTAGGTGGTTGTTGTACACAGAGGCGTCTTACACTAAATCCAAGTTAACAGCATAACGTTTGCTCAATAATTAATTCTTGTATTCCGCATTTGGAAATAAGGAAAAGGCACGGAACTATCGACGGATGGAATCTGATCGGCATTTCCCCGCTGACTGCAGGTAACCGCGTGCCAGGCACCAAATGAAGATCACATGACGTAGTTGTCATCCATCGCCACTCTCTTATTCAGACAACATATCATCACACTCAAAGCCTTACGGCAGCTACTTTCCAAGATCTAACAGCTCCAAAAAGTCAGAGTGTCTACACAAGAGAAGCCAGACCTCTAGAGAATAAAAGAGTCAACCACACACCCGAGCTGGCAACCAAGTCTAGGATTCATCAATATGCCTCCCATTCCCATTCACGCCTCAAGCCCTATCACGGCAGCAAAGCCATCAGGAATCACTCCCAAGACGGCACACTCAGAAAATCCAGAGGCACCGGCCGGAGTACCAGCGAGCAATGAAGTGCCGACTTCCACATACCCGGCAGCTCAGCCAGAGGCCCGTCCATCCATGCCAGCTCCAACTGGAGCGCCACAACCATCTGCGAACGTCCAGCCAACTCCGACACGGGCACTCGTAGACTCGAGCCCTCCAGCTCCGCAGCCGGGAGCAGTACCGGAGCCGCAGAACGGAGCGTATTTACCACCACCACCCAAGGTTGGCGAGACCATGCGCGATACACAGACGCAGTTTACACCAGCGCAGATGTCCTATGTTCCTCTACCCAGTGGGTCGGAGTTCGCCGCTCCTCGTTCGGCGACGACCACAGCGCCTGGTCCGTCCCCGACGGCCGTGCTGGGCGGAGGCTCCGGAAGCGACTTTTCTCACCCACCGGGTTATCACCAGAACGTGCATGCGTCCGAGTTCTCCAGCTCCCAGCGTGCGGCTCACGAAGCTTCAGTGGCACATGAACGTAGGCCATCTCTGATAGGAGACGACGAAGGAGAGGGAGTCTGGTCGGCCGCCAAGAAGTGGGCTTCGGCTGCAGGCGAGAGTCTTGCTGCAGCCGAGCATGAAGTGTGGAAGAGGATCAACAAGGAGTAGTAGTCACATCGCGCAAAAAAGCACAGCACAGGGTAGGGAAAAGAAGACTGGCTCGGCATGATAGGGCTACGACAGGGATGGGATAACGTGAGCGTTTCTCTGAGAGATTGTTAAATATATTAATGTTTTAAGGGGATCGGACCCGTTGTGGGTGATGTTTCTGCTGTTCTATTTCCAGAAGCCCCAAGCGCCGAGGCGAAAACGGAAACGGTGGGGTAGACAATATAGAGGAGGTAGGCAGCGAAATACCGTCTTCCAGAAGCTATCCAGGATGTAAAGTATGTAACGTAGCAAGAAAATGAAAAGAAACTCACTGCGGGGAGATTAAGACGTTGCAATTGGCTCATGTTGCCCATTTTGAGGGAGTTGACAAGGCCTGAATCATGCTGGCTCTCAAAGGGTGGTGGTGTAATTTCCCATTTCCCATTTAAGTAGTGATTCAGGAACGGATGTGTGAGACCCTGGCCACAAAACGGCCTTACCGTGCGACCCATGGAAGAATTATGGAACACTTGAAGAAGATGAAGAGATTCTGTTGGAGTTAGTGCACGGCAGATTATCCTGCAACCTCCTTCTTTCGACACATCTTATCTCGAAGCGGAAACGGATGTTGTTGACTCTAGCCGTCCTGAGGTTGACGGCCGCAGGGTACAGGACCATGATCATAATTACTGGATGGATCACCACTACCAGAGTCAGAGCGCGAACCTTCAAAAAAAAGCTTGAGCATTGACGCGTATATAAACGATCATGCAAGGCAAGTCTATTGTTATCACGTCAATTGGCAGCCTCGTTTCCAGGTTATGTCCCAAGCTGTCAGGCATCAGATGGAAGAACACCGTGCTCAATCCAGGTGGAGAGCTAGATAGCCTCAGGCATAGGCATAGGCATAGGCACGAGCATAGGCACAACAGGCACAGGAACAGGCACGGAAAAGTTAGGAAAGTTTGTCGTAACACAGTGACAAAGAGATGACGCGTTGCGATGAAATAATTCTTACACGTAAAAGTGAATATGCGCATGAGATCTACTGACTACATTCATTATGGAGATGAGACGAGGGGAAGCACTGGTCGGATGATATGGATGCAAACGAAAACAACGGAGTCTCAGCGCGATGTAACAGTGTCAACTGGGCTCTTCCCTGAACCTAAGGAGGATCCGGCACTTGGTGTGAGATGTAGAGATGATCTGAATGTTGGAGGATGGAAGATGGAGAATGGAGAATGGGGTATCGCGAAATTGAAAGAATATCGTATTTCTCTCTAATGAGCGAGTTCGACGTTCAGGTGTATCGATTCTGGTAGACACGGTTATTCAGGTATAGCGAATTTAGAAGTTAAACTGAGTTGAACTGAGCCGAGCTGAGATAAGGATGGATACTGGACTAGAACAGATGAAAACAAATCGAGATCGATTACGGACTGAGCGATAGTATGTTGAGATAAAAAAACACCGGCTGTTTTAAAGATGCTCTTGTCTAAGGGAAAGAAAACGCCATCTGCTATTCATAGCCCAAATCGATCCATAATAATAAATTGAAATCCACCATCTACATGTGCTCAGACTCCAGACTCGAGCTCTGACGTGGTCCTGTCCTCGCCAAATCGAGTAGGCTTGCCAGGCTCACAGGCTCAGTTTGGTGAGCTTATTCCAGTGAGCTTCTAGTGGGTGTTTAAACATGAGCCACGAAATCAGCCTGTGGATTCTAAGTGGACATGATTCGACGTATCAGTGGACCTCACTCATATACCCCTGGTCTTGACACAGATCTGAGACACGCCGGCCTCCCTGTTAGCAGCTGAGACATGTCAAAGCTATCCAATCAAAGAGCTGAAATAGCAGCTTCTACGCCAAAACGGTAGGAACAAGATGCTCGTCCCGCTCTTGCCCCAGATCCCTGTCCACGTCCTGCAAATCAGATGGCTCTACGTGACCCACTCTCTTACAACTTCAAACATGCGCTTGTCCTGATCTTGTTACGCTTGCAACCTCTGCTCTGGCTTTCCAGCACATCTCGAATGTGATCACAGCACCTCATCAGTAAACATCAGCCAAGAGACCAGAAATAGCAGACTCAGCTATGCTGCTATGTCTCAGTCGAATATACCCTCCATCGGCCTAGCGGGAGGGGGGGAAGATCGAGAGCCTCAAAGTTATTTAAATTGGATAACTCATATTTCAGTCTATACCAGCGGCTGGCAATACAGATGCTAATGGTTGAGTGTACTTCCGATTCGCTATACACCACCACAGTGTCACATCTGCTTCTGAAATCAACTGGTTAAGCCCAGAATTCAGGGCGCATCGCCTGCTGCCTCGATGCGAATGGTGTTGCTTCGTTCCAAGCAAGATGCATGCTGAGCCACCATTCTCCTCATGACCTATCGTTCAAGAAAACACCGCCATTTCTGTGAGGAGTTACCGCCTCGCTTACATGACTGTCTCCTAGTTTGCTACATACAGTACAAGCAGACATCAAATCTTCCCTCAAGCTCCTCAAAGGTCAACCCGTCGTACGATTGAGACAAGAGTACTCCTCTAGTCATTTCTGTGCCCCCCATGCGGGGGATCAGAGGATGGGGTCTTTGACATATGTACGATATTGCCATATAGCCGTGGTGGGAGATATATCGAGAGGTCTGCGCTATGGCGGCAGACGATCCCGCTGCAAGTCGGCTCGGTTCCTGATTTTCTCTTGATCGAGCAATTAGCCTTAACATCCGGGCTTTAGCGGTTTCAACTGTTGTGAAAAATAGCATACTGCATCTGCTATACCCTAACCTGTCTCGATTCTAGAGGTCGTTGCCCCTCTTCGGGGTTGCAGGGGGCGTGCCGGCCGATCCTCAGGGGCGTGTCGAGAAAAACGGCCGAGGTGAGGCATCGAGTTATGGCAGCCGAAGACAGGGTGTCGGGAAACAGGTGTGGCGTGTGTCCAGCTTGAATCTGCTGTCGTCGGAAGTTTTGTCAACCCCAGACGGGCCTAACGTGGCTCAGTTTAAGTCGACACACTGAATTTCGACCTCGTCGACTCACTTGCCCGCCCGTCCATCCACACGTCCCCCGTCGCCTCTTGTTTCTTCAGAGGATGAGACAAGCCACCTCCGTCGACTTTGCTGCTGTGCAGCCCGACTGGACGGTCCAGTGGCCCGATCGGGCCCCTTGTCGATACACTCTTGAAGCCTGCGCCACTCTTGGTCGTCTTGGAGTCGGTTTTGAATCTCGATTGGTATTATACAGGACCATCACCTTGCAGGTGGTTCTTCCTCGGATGCTTCCTGTTATTGTTGTTATCCTCTTCGCGCCCTCTCACAAGACCCAACTCTCTTTCAGTATAACGTCTAGCCCTGCCGACTGAAAGCTGTGGCCTTATTGTCCCTAGTCCGGGGTCATCAGAATCCCTGTCAGGACCCCTGTCCCCAAGCTCCACCGGCTTCTCAACTTCCTTGACTCTTACAGACGAACATACCTACTGTACTCGCAACCTGCTAGGGCCCATCCTATCCTAGCAGCGCTGCGACTCTGTTTTGCACCGGATAAACCCCTCCTCGACTATGTATCCGCTTTCTCTTGTACCAGTTCATAGATCGGTCTGTGTTGCGTAAAGGAGTCCACTCGGTCCAGCCCCTCCCGTCTATTCAAACCTCTCCCCTGGTGACTGTCCCTGACTTGCGGAGCTTCCTTGTCTCCATGGATGATGCCTCTTACCCATTGTACACGTCTTCTCTTATACCTCCAGGTTCCGGCTCCGCTGGACTTACCCTTTCGCTTCTTCCGTAAATCACCAGCTCATTAACTCTGTTTGTCCATTTTGTCTCCAGTCATTCCTTAACAAAAGCACTTGCATATCGTCAAACCGTATAATATAGCGAGCCCGCCCACCGCTATCCAAGATCAAGGTCTAGCCATCCTTTCCTTCATATACAGGGCTCAAACCAACTACGCCACTTTCCTTTACAAAAGACAAGCAAACAACCGATACACTCTCTACGCGTCCATCTCCGCTGTCATCAGTCCAAGGGATCCTGTTTCTCTCGATAGCACCATTGATATACCCTAGCCGCCTTGCATCCCAAATCTACTCGTTCCTTACAACACATCCATTCCTTACAACGCATGTCGACAGCCCGGAAATTACTCCCACATTCGACTTGGCCATTGCTCTTCTAGTTGACCAGGTAAGCCAGAGATGTCCTGCGGCACTTCCGAAGATCCAGATATGATGTGGACCTGGGCCGCCAGTTTACCACGATCGTCCACCATCGCATCGCGGAATAATGCTGACAACACCCTTTCCTTGCCAGATAGATTCTGTATAATAGTTCAACGGCTCGCTCCTACAAGGACTCTTGACTTCCTGTGTTTATCACACCCTACCTGTATGCTTTATACTTTCTTGTCCTTCCTTTTGGCCATATGCACGCAATACTCACACCTATTCACGCAGCAACACCAAAGTTGAAGCTTAACTTTTCTTTCCTATCTGCGATAGTATTTACACAACTGGCTTGCACATCCATCTAGGCCTACGCCTATAATCAAAATGAACTCAAACGACTTTACCGAGAACGAATCCGTGCTGGGTTCGGACGAGATGTGGTCAACACCAGTGACCCAGTCTAAGCCTCGACCTATGCCCATCTACCAAGGATTCTCTTTCTGCGGTGCAGAGAACTTCTCATCAGCACCATCTTGGGACTCATCTTCTGTTTCATTCCAGCAAACTCCTAGTGAGACGATGTCACGCCCCGGATCTATGCACCAAGACTTTTACCCTCCTACGACGATGGATAACTGTAAGTAAGCCCGAGCCTCATAGTATAACTCAGCTAATTTCAAATAGCGTCGTGGATGGAAAAGCCTGTCGAAGACCACTTCGATCTTCAAGGCATGGACTATGACATGACTATGGGAATGGGCAACTCGTTCACTGGTGATGAAGCCATTCCTGTTCTTGACCTCAAGCAGGGTGCACTCATTGAAGAAGACCTGATGGCCATCGATGATGGTTCAAAGCAGCGTCGCATGTCTGGTTCTTCCTTCTCCATGTCCACTTCTGGCGGCTTCTCCGACATGCCTTACGATGACTTCTCGGCAGCGCTCTCTGAGGCGCCATCCTTCAGCTCCGACTACCCGCCTCCTTCTAACCGCACTTCCATGATGTCTTCCACCCAGCTTTCGCCCGTTGCCTCGCCACGAATGACTCCTCAGTCAAGGACCGACCTTGTGAGGACTCAGAGCCGTGGCCGCGGCGCTTCTCCTTCTCCTCGACCTAACAATGTTCGATCTGCTCCTTACAGCGTTGAGGGTCCGAGACTCAAGCGATGGTCCACAGGCACTTACAACACCTCAGCAAATCGCAAGCCTACTCAGTACGTCTACCACGCTTGTCCAGATGTCTACAACAGCCACCAGAACATTTACTCCGGTCATTCCTCTCCCGCTATTGGTGCCACTCCTCTGCCTCTCAACTATGGCAACCTCCAGGCCATGCAGCAAGCACCTTTCGTAGTGCCCAGCACTCCTGTCTACCAGAGGAACAGCATGTTACTTCCGTCTCAGCTTCCATCTCAGATGGCCCAGCAACAGCCCTGGCAAACCGATGTGAACCATTTCGCCCCACCGCAACCTCTTCTGTCCCACGGCCTTTTCAGAATGCTTCAGAGCAACGGAGATGCCGCTTGTCTTAACAGTCACTACACTGACCTTTCTGACCCTCCGGAGCTGTATGCTGCTCTCCGGGAGGAGCAGATCCCCCCACCTCCCGAGGATATGAACCCCGAGGATCCCGACATGATTCCCCGCGAGCAGGAGTTGAGGTTTGAAGGCGATCTTTACACCCCTAGATGGGTTCGAGGCCATGGCAACAAGCGAGAGGGCTGGTGTGGAATCTGCAAGCCTGGACGATGGCTTGTGCTGAAGAACTCTGCCTTCTGGTACGACAAGTCTTTCTCTCATGGTATCAGCGCCGCCACTGGAAGCTCGTTCCAGGAACCCCAGCAGAAGCGACGAATGGATGGAAACCCTGATGTTTGGGAAGGACTTTGCGGCAGTTGTGAACAATGGATCGCACTCGTCAGTAGCAAGAAGAAGGGAACCACCTGGTTCAGACACGCGTACAAGGTAAGCCTAGCCCCGACTAATTCTCTAGAGGTCTTTAACTAATATTGTCTAGTGTCACACACACCTGAAGGTGAAAGACACTCCTAAGCGCCGCCGTGAAAGCAGCAACGCCAGGGCGTTGGCCATGTCGACCATGCCCAAGCCCAAGAACGAAGTTCAACAGCAACGACCCGTCACGCCCCAGATGCCAGTCTCCTCGATGGAGCTCGCCACTACGCCTAGACCCTCTACTATGTCACAGATCACGTCTCATCCTCAACTCACCTCTGTTCTCGCTCCCCAGGAGCCCTACACTATTGATCCGATGTCTGGAAACGTCCTCGTCACGACTGAACCTTTTCCGAACATGATTTAACTCGCTACGACACTTTGCATTTTACAGTATAGACTTTTCCTTTTGATTTCCGCCATCACACGACAGCATATGCATTGTCGTGGGTGGCACCACACTCGCTACGTTACGAAAAAGAACTTGAGATGATACTTGATACCAGTTGGAGCCAGGGACGATGTTGTCTATCCCTGAGGCCTATAGTTTTCTGTTTAATCTCTGTTTCTTGCCTTGCCTTTGATGGTTGTTTTCAGGTTATTTGGGGGAGAAAAGCCCAGTTGGAAAAAGTACATGCCAGAGAGGAACCTGGGAAAAAGTGGAGGATTCGTCATAACATTTTTGGTCTTTTTACTTCTTTTACTCTTATTTTTGTTTTTCTACATCTGCTCATTTTGAGAGATACCCAGGAGTTTTGCTTTTGCTGCACTAGATAGAATGGTCGGTTTTGGATTAGGAGGCCTTCCTTTGGGGAAGAGCCTGATGATTGAAACGAGCAAGATGGACGATGCTGCTGGCCAGTCGAAGTCAAAGGCATGGAATTACATAGATAGAACTAGCTACACTACGGATACGGTCACCCAATATCACTGTTATTTGATTTGTATGTACGTACTTGCCACGCAACACCAGTCGAAATGCAGAGGACCTCTATGGGGCATCCTGACTTGACAGTGAGAAATGGAAGTCTCCGTGAAACGCCTTATGAAAGGGATCGCCGGATCCGTTTTGTTTCGAGGGAAAAAGGGCACCATGTGACATGAATTAATTAGAACACAAGGACTGGCTTGTCAGCCCGTTGCAACTATGCAATGTTGCTTCGTAGAAGGAAAAGTGGCACCACGAGGGGCTGGCACGATGCTCGGCGGTTCTTGATAGGGCCTTATTGTCTTGGAGGAAGATACTGTAGTATTGAAAGGATGTTTATTAAGATCAGGGATCTGGCCAGGGGAGATCGGCAACCATTCTGCCACTCCAGGGAGTATTGCAACGCTGGGGAAAATGTTTGATGTTTTCCGTTATATTAGTTAGATGAGATCTTTACGGAAACTGCTCAAGGCTGACAAGGACATGACGGGATAGTCAAGCTAGACTAGGCAAGGTAAATGAAGTCTGTGGGCCGGGAACAGGCAGAGATCCCTTGTTGATCGTGACAACGGTCAAGGAAACGTGTACAATCAAATTCCATTTCAGGCACTCATATGCGAAGCGACTTTGCAGAAATTGGGATGTGCTAACGCCGCTTCCGCATGAAACTAGGCGAATGTGTCTTATATGTTAGTGTCTGTAGGCTTTTGTACTATAAGGAAGTTAAGCCAGAAGAGGCGATTCCATCGCATGCTATTGACGTGACAGCATCAGGCTTAGGATCAGGATCAGGATCAGGATTTTGACTTAGCATACTTTGATGCAGGTACCCGAGGCCCAAGAAGACCCAGTGCCATATTAATGGCCAAGTTTTTGTAACAGAAACATGGAATTATCAGACGGTGCATCTCGGTGTCGATTTCGGAAGAGTTTTGTAACTTGCCCGACGGAACACACGTGGGTCAAGAGATAATTCACTCTTTCGCTACGGGAATTTCTGAAACGCACTTTAGCCCAACAAAAACCATTTAACTTTGTAAAGTTGTCTTTGCTTTGCGGGGACAGACGAGGCGAGGCTGGAATGAACAACGCATCGTCGACGAGCAGGGCCATTCCGGCTGGAGAGAACAACGTTAACAAGCATTTTATCCTTGTTGTTATTAGAGTTATTGTATTGAGGTAAACGGGTGTTGAGAAGAGACTCGATCGTGGGGGGTGTGAGTAGAAACGAAACAAATGCTTAATCTCCTGTATTCATGCGTCGCGGAGGAGTCTCCGGATGGGGCCGGACGGGGAGCGGCATCCGGATGGAGAAGACGCTGAACAGGCCGGGGGGATTAAAGTTGATAGACGGTAGTGGTATAAAGGGCTATAGGGAGTGCTATGTACCATATTGTAATGCAGGCATTGTGCACGCTTGTTCGGATCAAGAGGACTGCTTTGGTGTGCGGTAGTTGATTGCGGCAGACTCCGTGTAAGTCACGATAGGCTCGCTCATAAAGGAAACACCTATCCGTACTTATATTATGATTAATTAAGACACGATGACAAGTATATATGTCAGATATCCATAACTGCTCAGATATCGTATGATGAAGTAAAAGGTACAACTAAAAGATAGTCGTTTAGTTAAACCACGTGAGAAATCCAATAACCGCTGTAGAATATGTTAGGAATGTCCCCGTGGAATGGAAATGCAAGCACTTAAAACCCCGGTCGAGAAAGGTCTATTTACAGAAAACACTCACCGTTTGTTGATCGTGGGCGGCCAATCATGAGCCGTTGTGGTGGTTTACCTTACCGTCTGGCTGGAATGGAATTGCGGGTGCTTTGTTTGAAGCACGTGAAAGGTCATCCAGTGTGTATATCTGTAAATAATACATCTATGAGAGTGAAAATAGTATTAATTGTGAAGTGGACTTGAGCATGAATGATATCTGAGAAAAGGAGCGGAATAAGGCCTTGTGAAACCGTCAAGACTTCTCGAGTTTCAATAATTGCTGACTTAAGAGTACCACCACGAATAGTTCACTCTCGCCGAGTTTGTTACTATTCGCAGACTTAACCGTTCGACCCGTCCCGTTCAAACCTTATCAGAGAACGTTGTTAGTCGTAGACCTCCTGGCAACATGTTGGCTCCAAGATGCAGCCACGAGAATTGTCAGTATCTGAGATGCTCATCTTCAATCGCATGTGAACTTCACGGTAGGTTGAATACTGCACCAAAGCTTGCCCATACTATACTTGAAGTATCTTGAACCAGACTTGAGCTTTGCTAACTAAGGAACTTGAACATAAGAAACTAACAAACTATTGCATCATATGGCCATTTTCTATAAATAAGTAATTGGAGGAATACAGATAACATGACCAACAGATAGACGCCGAAAAAGAAAACTTGGGCAACCTATAAAGCCACCGGTTCCCCAACTTAGTAGTTAGTAGAAAGAACCCCGACAACCAGTCAACGATGACGAGTACAAATCCACCAGATTGTTCAACCAAATGCTTCTTACTGACAAGTCTCAATATGTGACGTGATACACTATCTGTCTCTCGAGCAACGTCTGGATCCTGATGCTCCCGTCTCGAGACAGGCTTACCTAGTTGATTGTTACCCTTTCAAGACATGCGGCTGAATCAGTCTTGTCTGGCTGACAGTAGACAATAGCCGATAATGACAAAGTGGTGACCTGATTGTGGTTTCGAAAACTTGTTGGTTGGCTGTCAGCAGTCGGTGAGAGATGCAGTTGCAGGGTATGTATGGTTGGACAACTGGAGTTGGTTATACATACATGCATGCATGGTCCTGAGGGGGAAACTTGTCCTTTACCATGATCATGATCAGTCATCACTGAGTCTTTCCGCGGATATACAATACTATCGAAGCATATCGAGATGAATCGCCGGTTTTGGGTACCTAGTTAATATCTATGACGGGAGTCATAGCGTGCAACCATCATGAGATAGTTTTATTACAACTTCTTCAGTCTGCTGAGCTCATCACAACTCACAGCATCCAGTCACATCCATAGTTAGACAATAGCAACTCACCTCAAAGAAAATCAACGGCTATCGCGTTGAACACCTAAATGGTTAGTGTTTTGTTATCATCTCAGCTCACGAGCGCAGCCGTCGGCTTCGGTCAGTGCCTCTTCTAGTCTAGGTTTGTTCCAGCGGTTGGCTAGCAGAGGCCCGTAGCGCACTGAAGCCCCTGAGGAGCTTTACCGGCGGTTGCCCAACAACGGTTAAGTTGAGTAGCTGGCTGGTCTTACCTGATGCGCCACCAAGCTTACGATCTTGAAGTTGAAGATTCATTTTAATTGTATGTAGTTTTATTTGTTTAGTCCTGTACTTCGTCATTTGATCTATTGCTCATTTTTCTTTCTTTGTTATTCCTCTACGGTTCGATCTAGGTAAACATACAATAGTCCTCTACTGCAAACAGCTCAGCTCAGCTTGGTCGAACCAGCCCTGGAGGTGTTGTAAATAGGAAGGTCGGGCACGTACTGTATCCACTGCATCCGTCCCGTCCAGTCTTATCCTATCCAATCCATCCAACCCATTCCCATCGAGAATTTACCGACTCGAAGCGAACAAACGAACGGACCTCTTCAGCCTTCTTCTGCCTAAACTGAATGAGTCTTCGGTGTCGGCACCCGTGAGATCACGACATCATCAACATCATCACGAGAGTTGAGAAGAAGACTCGAAACGGGACGGACGACCCAGGACGCAACGAGACGAGCCGAACCTGCGAACCAACGAGATAACTCTGTTTAATGGATGTCAAGGTATGGAAACTCTGATACTCTGCATCTGTCTTTACTTGTCCATCTCGAGCTTCTACTGGCCTCGGTATCTGCATCCCCATCAACCCACTTGACAACCATCCATTATCTCCATTGACAACCAGACAAGGCACAAGCCAGGTCTCAATCTCAACACTTGAATGATCCATTTCTCTATTTATTCTTTATATTCCAGCGTCATCTAGCGGGGCTTCTTCTGTCTCCCTGCTTTTTCTTGTTCTCTCCCTTTCTTGTCTTCCCTGCCCCTCCTCTTTTTTAAATCGGGGCTTACTTACCCGTCCCGTATTCAATCCTGACTTCATTCCTCCCTTTACACCACATTTGATCTTTTTACCATCAGTGGCTGACAGACATGCTTGTCCAAGCAAAACAGTCTTAGACCTTAATGCCTTTCTTCCGTCTTTCTATGATCGTTTACGACCTTGTATAATGACCCACGAGCACCGACCAACCTGCGACATCTAAATAGACTTTCTCTACCTCTATCTCTACTCGTCACAGCCTGCCTACGCCGAGCTCGACATTTACGATCCCAATCCCGATAAACGAACCACAATCTTTTCAACTTCATTCCCTTGTTTAAAAATATTTGTCGAGTACGATTTTTCACACTTTTGCATGAACTTCAGCTCTTGCTAGTGCTTTTCAACGGCAAACGTGACCGACCGTGCACATCATCAACCTCAGATTCGAAACACCCCCTCGGCCTGCATCTGAGCTGGCCTTTATGATAAGCAATTAGAGTTGCTATGAGTGGGGATCAACTGGCTGCAAGGCAAGCTCAACTCATAGCCTTGCCCTTCACTTCCCTTCAACACCAACCGTCATATCATCAACATGCCTTCCGATTCACATTCACTAACAGATTCGCCGTTGCACAGTTTTGCCAATTCGAATCACCGTCCTCCAACTTGTGCAGAAACGCCTACCTCCGACGCCTTTCCCAGTCCCATTTTCGAGACCCCCAAGCCCGGGCAAGGTTCAGTTACCGACGCCGGGGGCTGGACTCCGCATTTTGCTGAAGACTACTCAGTGTTCAACTCAACTCCTGGAAACCTCCTTGGATCTCAAAATTCTTTCGTTGACCTTGCTGCCGCTACGCCTTCCAACAAACACAAGAGGCTACTTTCCGCCGAGACCCTTGCCGCCCAAATTGCAACCCATGTGAATCACTTTTCCAACCGAAACCTACCACTGCCGCCGGTCGAGCCCTCGCGCCGCTTGGCCTCGTCCCCGAACTCAGTAACCGTACCTCAAGAATACATAACCGACACAACACCTCTACCCAGTCCTGATCCGACCAAACACTCTCAATCCTCCAAGAAGGCTAGGAAAGCCGGAGTCAAGGGTGCAGAGCCTACGCAGACGGCGACACCCCCACCCACTAGACGTAGGGGAGAGCGGAAGCTCGCCGACAAGCTCAATATGCAAAATGATCAGATCTTCGGTCAGCCCGACTTCACCGGCAACTCTCAACAACAGCAGCATGATATTGCTGCTCTGATGGCTTCCTCTGGTGACATGTTTGGATATCCCATGACAGCACCTGCTGCCACGCCTACTGCATTTTGGGATCCCTCAATGGGTATGGACTTTGATTTTAGCGCATCACCTTCCAATGTCTTCCAGACGACGCCTGTTCAGCATGGCCATCGCCACACAGGATCTTTCGACTGGAACAGCGAGGCACCACTCTTTCAAGACCCAAATGCACCATTCGCTTCGGCGGGTTCAGATCCCATGCAAACAATTCAACGTGACCGTGCTCTTGCCCCAAAGCCCATGGGCTCTTCATCTGCTACAACCGCAGCAAGTGCTGCCATGTCCGCTGCACTTTCCGCTCCTTTAGATGATCCCTTTGGGCTTGGACAGTCCATGAATGGAGTAAATCCTGGATTACTCTTTGAACCCCCCCACACATCTGTTTTGGGTAACCCTGCTCTCATCCCAGTGACACAGGCTGGTTCTGCTGAAGCCACCATTTTCCAATCGAGATCTAGAACACCTCTAGGAGACAATATCCGCCAATCAACGAGTATGAAGGACTTGAGGACTACGAAGGTACCAGATCGTGCACTTGCACCATCACCCGTCAAGGCAAACCCTCGACCTGGAATGGGTCGAAGTTTTAGCGAAAACCGTGGCAAACGAGCCCAGACGCAGAACCGACCTGTGTTGCCCAAGCTTGCACCCGCCCGACCTGCCTCACAAGCCAGCAATGGATCAAACAGCGATAGTGCACCTCCCGGACGGCCTATAGCCAAACCCACCGGAAGACTATCACCCATGAAGAACCAGCATCGCCTGTCAGGATTGGCCTCTATACCTGAAGGGCCAGCCGCATTACAACATCCGCCGACCCGGACGGCCGTGAAATTCACTATCGATTCGAGGGGAAGAGCTCGCGCAGAGACAACGATCGTACCTAATGAGTGGGACTGGGAGCCTAGCGCCAGTCATCCAAGGCTCAACCGTGATAGGAGTCGGACACGAGAGTTGGGGCCATCTGATGATGACGACTCATCCTCTGACGACGAACCCATCATTATTCCTAGCCGGAACAACTCGTTCAATGCCTCTTTTGCCTTGCCGGATCCTCTGAGACCGGTGGGATCCATCTTTCACTCTTCACGACGCAGTGTTAGCGACAGAAGCACGAGTAGTATACACGATGTCATGGGAGGATCACCACATGACGTAGACAGCGAGACTGAGACGGTCATGCATGAGCGCAAGGACAAGATCGGAGATGCTGCCAGTGAGCTCCGCAAGGTGATGGAAGATCGTAGGAAGCGGTCGAATCCAATGGGGCAAGGGGGGCAACACCGATCCTTCCACGGTGGTAACTTTGGTCCTTTTCGAGGTGATAGCAACTCGCCGTCGACCCTTACCGAGTCAAGCTTTATGACAGACAGACAGGATGTCAGATGTGTCTGTAACCGAAAGGGGGCTGACGAGGGGGACGGCTTCATGATCCAGTGGTAAGCTATTCCCGGCCTTTGGTGACGGGCCGACATGATGCTGACGTCTGATATAGCGAGTCCTGTGAAATGTGGCTCCACGGAAAGTGTATCAATATGAATCTCAGGACTCGGCCGAGAGTATACATCTGCAAATACTGTGCCAACACGCCGAACATGCGAGGAGGCCGGATGCGAGACACGGGACGAGGAAACCTGACAGGAGCTGTACCAGTAGCATCTCCGTTGGCAAGCAAATCATTTAGGGCGTTTCGATAAGGGAATAGGTTGGATGAGCATTTCTTGAAGGAGTAGACTGGATGAAAGGAGTACTGGATGACGATATGCTTTTGATCAAGTACATATATAAATATTGGCATTCCAGACAAATACATAGCATGCACTGGGCCGAATAATCGTCTGTAAAAGGAAGAAGCTGAGTGAGCAGATGCCAACAAGGTTATGCAAGGCTAACACACGACAAGCCAAGCTACTTGACCTAAGTTAGGTACACCACTGTTGCAGGAGGAATGGCAAACAAGCTATGATCAAGACATGAACAGCTCTAGAGCTTCCAGTACTACCCAAAATGATCTTCATCTCTTCTCTCGTTGGCTAATGCCGTGAATGCCCACTTAGCTCTGCCGTAGGGCCCGAGCGGGACTGAGCGAAGAGCCGGCTTACGGAGCTTGTGGCCTCCGATCTCGGAATGGCGGGGAAGAATGTTGGTGATGCGGGGCAGTAACGGAGGTTCAGAAAACAAGTTCCAGCAGTCAACTCTCTTCTTTCTCTCTTCTTCTTCCTCACTCGATATCAATTAACTCAAATCAAATTAGCTTCAACTCAGAATGACTGAACACAACATTGTCGTCCTGGCTGGTGACCACTGCGGTCCTGAGGTATGCCTCTTTGGAGCTGATTATCGGTACTTGTGCTAACTTGAGAATAGGTCATTGCTGAGGGTGTTCGGGTAAGGGAGACATGTGCGACAGCTCAAAAGAAAGGCCGGAATACTGACAGCTTAATCAGGTCCTCAAGACGCTTGAAGAGAACAAGCCTAGCGTCGGAAAGTTCAACCTCCACGACCATCTCATGGGTGGTGTAAGTCTCCAGCACCTATTGCTTGCACATACATGAGCTGACATTCTCCCTCAGTGCTCCATCGATGCCAACGGTAGCCCTCTGACTGACGAGACCCTTGCCGCCGCCAAGGGCGCCGACGCCGTCCTCCTCGGCTCGATCGGCGGTCCCGAATGGGGTACCGGCGCTGTCCGCCCCGAGCAGGGCCTTCTGAAGCTGCGCAAGGAGATGGGCACATACGGCAACCTGCGGCCTTGCTTCTTCGCCTCCGACTCTCTTGTCGACGCCTCCCCCCTCAAGGCCTCCGTATGTCGCGGCACCGACATTGTCATTGTGCGCGAGCTTACCGGTGGTATCTACTTCGGCGAGCGCAAGGAGGACGATGGCTCCGGTTCGGCATGGGACACTGAGCCTTACTCCCGCGCTGAGGTCGAGCGTGTGGCCCGCCTGGCTGGCTTCCTTGCGCGTGGCCGAGGTGACAAGAAGGTGTGGTCTCTTGACAAGGCTAATGTTCTGGCGACGAGTCGACTTTGGCGAAAGGTCATGACGGAGACTTTTGAGAAGGAGTTCCCTGACCTCAAGGTTGAGCACCAGCTGATTGACAGCGCGGCGATGATTATGGTCAAGAACCCTACTGGCCTTAACGGTGTTGTTGTGACAAGCAACCTGTTTGGCGATATCATCAGTGATGAGGCCAGTGTTATCCCTGGTAGCATTGGTCTTCTGCCTAGTGCTAGCTTGAGCGGTATTCCTGATGGCAAGGGCAAGTGTAACGGTATCTACGAGCCTATTCACGGTATGTATCTCCAACTCTTGATTCTGTGAAGTTTGGGAGGCTGATTTGAGTTACTAGGTTCCGCCCCTGATATCTCCGGTAAGGGCATCGTCAACCCCATCGGTACGATCCTGTCCGTTGCCATGCTGCTCCGATACTCGCTTAACCTGCCCGAGGAGGCCAAGGCTGTCGAGGAGGCTGTCCGCGTGGCTCTCGATGGTGGTCTGCGCACCAAGGACCTCGGCGGTAACGCCACTACAAAGGAGGTTGGTGATGCAGTTGTTGAGGAGCTGAAGAAGATCCTCAAGGCCTAGAGGGGCAGTAAACTTTTCTAGGTGGATGTAGCTCGATGGCTGCAACTTATGCAGGGTTCAAAAGCGATCTGTTCGTGGTTGGAAGCATGGTGGAAGCTTAAAAAGTTGCATTTATTCCATGATATGGCATGGCGATGGCCTATGAATACAAGAAACAGTAAAACGATATCAAACTTATGAAACAGACCCTCAAGGAAAAGTGATAATGTGGAAGCAACTCTAGCATGGCGATGGCTACCCTGGAGATATGACATTTAAGAGGGTTGTGTTTCTTGGCAACATGACCCAGAGTTACGGATACAAAATCACAGCCAAGAAGATTGCTGTAGGAGACAGGGGTTGAGCACCAAAAGTCTCTTCAACGTTGGAAAATCAAGGATGTTCTCGACGTGCTGGAAGGTTACCAAGGAACAATCAAGATTCAGGACTGTGTAGTAGATCCAATAGGGTAATACCATGTAACTCTGACCCTACGTAGGTGAGTTGAGTATGAAGTCTTGATTCTGCAAGAATTATGGGGTTGATTACATTGTACAATGAGAGGTTGGGTTGATATGCATGCTGTGAGCGGGAGAACAGACCATTTGACCAAAGTTGATCACTACTACCTACTCGCTGCCCAGGTATGCCCATGAAAATCAACTATTCTCTTATGGCCATGTGGTTACCTATGCAGCAGCACGTTTCCACGTGCAGTCAGACAACATCCTTGTTCTAAGTGCACTTAGAGGTGCATTAATTACTGACCACACGAGATTTGCTTTACGTTTGGGGTCCAAAACGCAACCACTTCTCGGAACGGAAACTACCGAGAGCGAGAGACGGAGAGAAAAAACTCTTGGTCTTACGAGAGACATGCACGGCGGTGAGAGAAAGCTGCAGGCATGTTTATTGCTTATTGTTTGTGAGCAGAAAAACATTGGTGTGTATTTCCGCGACAACAAGGGCGGCAAAGACAAAAAGAGGGAGGTTGATGAGGGAAAAAAAAAAGTAAAAAGTAAAAAGTAAAAAGTAAAAAGAAAAGTCATGACGCTGAGAGAAATAAGCTTGAAGCCTTATGCTGATACTATAACTTTAATATATGAACCTACCTATATCAAATCGTTGTCACTGTGGAGGGATATCAGAAAGTGACGAGGTTGACCATTGGTGGAGCCTGCATGACCTTGCATGAGTAGTCATGATATGGCTCGTTCTTGTCTTGGGGCGGTAACTCTATTGTCTTTGAGTGGTAGAGAGGTCAAGGGATGTTTCCTCTATCCACTTCAGGGCTTCTTATTGTCCCTGTTGTCTCTACCGACTGCAAGTGATGAGACATGATCAGCTATCACAGCGCAGCGCAGCACAGCACAACGTAGCAATACCTACGTATGTACAACACAACGCCGCCTGAGCTGTTCCGTCTGTGCTCTTCTACTGCTGTAAGGTACAAACAACGCAGTTGTTCCTGATTTGCTAGTATGCATAAGGGAGGGGAAAAGAAAGCATGGCATATGAGACCAGCCAATAGTGAGCATCCGGGGCACAACAACTCGAGCTCTCACTGCTGTAGCTCTATCGACTAGTCGACTGAGCGACACACCCACACGTGCTGCTGGCATACAACGAAGGTTCTTTTCAGGTCAAAGAGTTGGAAGAAATAAACCTGATAGCAACGTGCTTGGCCAGGGAGCTCTATCCCGCGGAACCTGGCCCGGATGGAACGGGATCGAGTTTTTTCGAACCTGGGAAGATGTATGGTGGCATTATTCGCAACTTGTGAGGTTACAAGATGTGGCTGATATGGAAGAAAAGAGACTACAGTAGTGACCACACCACTTGGACGGGATACGAAGAGCGCCAATCTACGGACAGGTACAGTTCCATTAGCTAACCCTTCTACGGATACACTACGCCTTGATTGTTGTGCAACCTGCCATGCTCTTGATTAGTTTGTTTCGTATTTTGAATCATGGCCGTTGAACTGTCCAAGCTTAAGTTACAGACGGAGCTTCAATATCTCTGACCTGATGTCATGAAGGCCTCATACTCATGGCAACTATGCCGTTAGAGGGGATATGTTCACCCTCCAATAGTTAGCGCGGTGTAACTCCAGTCAGAGGGGAAATCAGTTCACTTCAGTTCAATACTTTGCTCACTGCAGATAATTGAGTTGAATAGCGGTGGCTGGTTCGTCAATGTTGGATCATGGCTGAATTGGCGTCATGCACCTACGGGTGAGAGGTTGCAAAATGCCGAAACTAAATAATGGCGGAATATGGAGTTTGGGTATTATTTGCTTTAAACTTGACTTTACAGTTGAATACATTATTTTTACCTGAAAGACGATGAACTTAAGATGCAAGGAATTAAATGGCCGAGTGTCACTTACATAGGTAGGTCGGTAGTTGCCCGTATTGGACAATTATTAGAGATGTTCGGTTCCTCAGGCTCGCAACCACAACCGTCGAGTTACCAAAACCCAAACTCAATCTCTCCATTGTAAGCACTCTCTCCTCTCGTATTCAACGCCCTATCCCCCCACACCACCACTGCACTGCACCACTGCATACTGAGACAACCATGGCGGTATCTAGCTCGGCATTGGTTGTTTCGTCTCATTATGGTGCACGCTAGCGACACGGGACCGATACGCTAAGGATGATGCTATCTTTTGCTTCCCTTGTTGGTTATTGACTTCCATTGGTTTATTAATAAATTCATCCAGGGCAGAAACCATGGCTCACAGCTCCCTCCCTACCTGATGGTACCTTATGGTCAGAACAGGCTTCCACAAGCACAACTCACAAAGCGTGGTAGCTGCAACTCTGCCTGCTCATGCGCATGCTCATGCTGTGCTATCAAACATGGTGCTCGGTGGTTGTCCTTGACTAATCCCCCGTTTTCTGTCAGACCTGAGATGTCGATTGGTTCCGACCCGCAGCTGTTTCTCGTAATGGCCAGTAATCGACGAAAATGCTGTACTGTGCTTCGCTTGCAAAAAAGGGCGCCCGCATCAGATTTCTTCTCCGGCCATTGCGAGACCAGATCCAAAGTCCCCGCTGATTCTCTATTTCACAAGTCGTGTATCGCCAAATTCGAGCAATAACCAGCCTTGGATGTTTTGTTTATTGAATTTAGCTCCCGGCCCCCCGATGTTTCGATTGACACAGCAGCCATGCGCCAGAGCAACCAGGCGTGGCTTATATCAACACGGTTATGATGGACAACTTGTTTAAGGTTCTCTGGCTGGTCCGCCCTTCAATTCCCATGTTGGAAAAGATGGCTCAAGCAGACCAAGCCATTCTTTATCCCGACCGCCTCTCCTCGGCCCATTGATCCGGATGCCAAGTCTGGGCGGCCACAATAGAACAATGCCATAGTTTACAGTACAAACAAGCATGCGGAGCACAACGGGAATATTCACCATAACAAATCCCTGGAGACTCCAACTTGGACGCCTGGTTGGCCTCACTATCACGAGCAATCGTCGATTGGCGACATGTATACATGGGGTGACGATCCTCGCTAGCTATCTCAAGCAAGGCGCCTTTGTTTGCCAAGCGAAAACTCTCCTCATGAGGCTTGCTTACAGCGTTGCTCACCCTACCCCTAACCTCGCACTTATCTCTGTGGTTACAATGCTAATCACAACCACTTTACTCTGCCCTTTTGCTATCACGACAAGCAGGTTTCTGCGTCTTTGTTGTGCCATGGCTGGCATGGCGCCAAGTCTCCCCGTCCACGTAGCGCTGCTCGGTTCCTGGACCTTCTAGTCAGACTGCCCTAGCCCCAAGAGGCTCGAGGGTTTGCTGGCTGCTGCTGGGCACTAAGTTAAACGTCTACGATGCTGATTCTACTGCATATCAAACTACAGCGGAGTGACCGGTCCTGCAGCTCGCAGACAACAAACCACTCATACCGTGATTTGGTATAGTTCAGCCTCGGGTACCGTATACTTTGCTAGATGCATATTGACGGAATGAGTTGAGTCGACCGTATCACCAAAGCTGGCTGATGTTGTAATTCAGCCCGAGCTGCATTGTTTCCGCCTCTTTTGTTTACTGGTTGTTTTCCTCTCTGGACTGGCCTGTTACTCCTGCCGTCGTAAGCTACCGATTGCTGTGCGGTTCCGTTGAGATGCAGTCTTTACACAAAGATATTGCAGGTTTCCTCGTATCCAAGTTTCCCTCTGGTTGCTCATGCCGTCCCCCGTCTTACTGGGTTCCCCAGACTGAATGCAGGCTGATCCAGTGATCGATTGATGAAGTGAATGGCCAACCCAAGCGGGCCAATACGGCCTAGCCTTACACAACCTGAGTGCCTGGCAGCCTCGTCCACTGAGAAGGGCAGGATCTTTTGTTGAGCTTGGAGGGAGGCCGACATATCGGCCCTGCTGTTGCGGATCTGCCTAGCTAGGGGGAGCTCTCAAAACCTTACGCAAAGGAGCTCCCAATTGTCTTGGCCGTTGGCCAACAGAGTCTCGCTGACCTCCGTGCATGATGTTAACATCACGTCTTAGTACATCGCCGGCTGAGGTTTCCATGGTGCCATCGTCTTTCCCAGCCGATTGTTAGCTCCCTAGCCGTCTTGATTGCATCCCTCATGCAGCACGGTTGCTCCAGTGAGCTCCAGCCACATCCTTTGACCTCTCTGATAGTGGTTGGACTCACGATGTCTGTATCACATCTTGGCAATATTCATACCCCCCCCCTCATACTGATTATCGTCCCCTCGCAGGAAGAATCAGTCTAATGCAAATAAGGGTGGGGTTGGAAGAAGAAGTCTGTTGGACGACCTAGCTTGGAAGGTTTGGAAGTTGTCAAGGCCAACAAGGCCAACCTCCCACATCTGAGGCTGGACTGGTTCGACGATTTACAGATATAAGCCTGCAACCTTCTCTCGTTTTACCTCCATCTCTTGCATCCATCTACCACTCTCTCGCTACCAGATCAGCCCGGATTGGATTTGTGTATACACAAGTAGCCAACTCGTTCAGGTTACTTACACCTTCGCTCAAACACCACCATCGCTTGCTTACAGCTTGCACTCGTTCATAACACCTTCGTTGACATCACAAATCCTATCAACCTTGTTCATCATGAAGTTCGGTGCTGCTCTTCTGGTCTTGGCCACCTCGGCCCTGGCTCAAAACATCCGACGAGGAGGAGATGAGTATGAGAAGCCAGACTACGAAAGCGGCAGTGACTACGAGACTGGCGGAGACGACTACGGAAATGGGGAGCAAGGATACGGAGAGAAGGGCGGCTATGAGCACAAGGTCACCGAGGTCGCTGTGACTTATACGACTACAACTGTCTGCCCGGTCACCTATACTCACCAGAAGGAGGGCCAGTAAGTTATCCAGAGTCTATTCAAGATCCCATAGAAAACTAACTTGACACAGCACCTACTATGAGACCAAGCTCACAAACTCCACACTCGTCGTTGTTGAGACCAAGACTATTGATGTCACAGTCAAGCAGCCCGATGTCACCAAGCAGTACACTGATGTTGAGTACGTTACTCGAACAACGGTCTGCCCCGTGACCGAGACTAAGACCGTCGCTGGAGAAGTCATCACTGAGGTCTACACGACCACCAGCGTCATCTATGATGTTGTCAAGTCCACCGACTATGAGCACGTCAAGCAGCCTGATGTCACTAAGCACGAGACCGATGTTGTTTACAAGACCCGAACTACTGTCTGCCCTGTGACAGTCACTAAGACCATCGCCGGCGAGGTTGTCACTCAGACATACACCACCACCAGCGTGATTGAGGAGGTCGTCAAGTCCACCGACTACGAGCACGTCAAGCAGCCTGATGTCACTAAGCACGAGACCGATGTTGTTTACAAGACCCGAACTACTGTCTGCCCTGTGACAGTCACTAAGACCATCGCCGGCGAGGTTGTTACTCAGACATACACCACCACCAGCGTGATTGAGGAGGTCGTCAAGTCCACCGACTACGAGCACGTCAAGCAACCCGATGTCACCAAGTATGAGACCGATGTCGAGTACGTCCACAAGACCAAGGTCTATCCCGTCACTGTCACCAAGACTATTGCTGGTAAGGTCGTCTGTGAGACCTACACCACCACCAAGGTCATCGAGGAGAAGGTTGCCGAGACCAAGTATGAGAATGTCAAGCAGCCCGATGTGACCAAGTACGAGACCGATGTTGTCGAGTACACCAAGACCAACGTCTACCCCGTCACGGTTACCAAGACTATTGCCGGCGAGGTCGTCACCAAGGTCTACACCTCCACCGACTACGTTGTCGAGAAGGTTCACACTACCATCTACGACCAGGTCAAGCAGCCTGATGTCACCAAGCACGAGACAAATGTTGTCTACCAAACTCGAACTTCCCTCTGCCCTGTGACCGTCACCAAGACCGTCGCGGGTGAGGTCATCACCAACGTCTACACCTCCACCTCTATCATCGTCGAAAAGGTTGTCACCACCGTCCCTGCCTACGAGACCATCCTCAAGACCATTGGCAAGGGCGAGGTCGTCACCCAGTACTCCAAGGTTTACCACACCGTCGGTGGCGGTACTATCTACGAGACCGTCGCTCCTCAGCCCACAACTGTCCAGGCTCCTGAGACCCAGGTTGTTACTCAGCCTGAGGTCACTGTCCCTGCTACTCCCACCGCCCCTGCGCCTGTTTCCACTGGCGCTGCTGCCGCCAACCAGGCCCCCATCTTCGCTTTCATGGCTGGAATCGTTGGTGCTGTTGCTCTCATCTAAACAGCATGAGTCATTCAACCCAAAGCCCATTAGCCACCCGGATTGGTTCTTCTTGTTTATTCTTTTGAACCCCCTTCACTTCTCGTAAAAACAAGTTGTCCTAGGGAACAGGACACACATTTTTAATTCATCGCGAGCAGTCGGTATCGCATATATACGCTCCTTTGCATCAGCTGGCGAGGTAGAAATGGGAGGATGGTCATCTTTTGGGTACTTAATGTCGTGGAAGCAGGTGGCTTGTTGTTCATTTCTTCACTTCTAATGTATATATTTATTTCTAGGTATGGGTTAGATAGGAAATCTGAGGAGAAGGGTGAGCTTAGGATAGGATAGGTAGTTAACCTGAGATGTCTTGTTGGACTATCTGTGTATTCTGTGACATTTGCCTGTGAATACCTATGATGATCACTTCTGAATACGATAGTGGCGTTTGATCAAGGCATTAGACTTAAGTACATTTAGCATTACTCTAGAACTCTACTTTGACATCTCGTACTGTAAATAAGGTGGCTGGAAAGGCGTTGAGAGGCGTGAAGACTTGTGTGTTCTATTAATGGCCCTTCGATGATGCGGTAAAGCATGTGAAAGCGAACGAATCTTTTATCTTGACCTCTTCTCAAACTTTGTACCATTATACCCAACCTCAGGGCGAAATATCTCAGAAGAAATCCAAATATCAACACTACTCATAAGAACCAGCCTCCTCTTTGTCATAGGAAGTCAAACGGTGTTGATCGAGACGGACTCCATTAAGCCGCTCCATGAGATTTCTATGCTTTCCGACTTTGGCTTTACCAATGACCTTCTGGCATTGGCGCCCTTTAGATTGGGCGAAACCGATGCACCTTGCCCCTTCTCTATAGGCGAGAGGGAATACGGCCTCGGAGTCGAGGGTTACAATCGCAGAAGCAGGCATATTGACGGATGAATAGGAGCTGATGAGAAAATAGGATAGCTAGTTGGTAATGAAGAAACTTCTGAGAATGAATAAGAAGATATCGAGTGACAGTGTAGTGTCATGAGAAGGAGGGCTAGATAATTTATACTCTGAATCTGATACCGCGAGGCAAACATATTCTTTGAGACTACATATAGCATCACTTATTGATATCCAGACGGAATCATAGAGGGTTTCGATGCTAATATTCGGCCATATCAGGAAACGAACAAAGAATCGTATGCTCATGGCCACTTTCTTCTGGAAGCCCACAGCCAGCATGTCTAGAAAATGATATCTGATAAGGCTTCACTCACAGCAGTAAAGTGCAGTCAACAGCCTACGCGACATTGCAAAGAACCAAGTGCATTCTGCCAATCAGAACACTATTCTACAATATTCACGCTCGAAACCCATTCAGCCACGGGAAAGGATAGAGGAAATCCATCACTAGCCGGAAAGCTGCAGGTACTTTAAGAGAACACTCCATGATAGCACCATTTCATGAACTAAACTAGTAGGGATCTACCAAGCACCGAAACAGACACTACCATCCGGTAGTAACATTTATCATTTCTCTTACTGCCAAAAGAAAGAGTTGATAACCTCAGCATGATACTGTCACATGGCATTGGAGAGTCCGACATGCAAGTGGCTGTCCGTTGTATATGCAGATTGCCCATGATACCTAGAGTGTGTCATATAAGGGGGCCTTTCATGTATCAGGCCTTTCTTAATATGATAAAGAAGCTACAAGTCGGACTGAAGTTCCGGAGCGGCTGCAACATGACTATCACGACGGTGGTGGGGCCAGCCGCGTCTCTAAGTACAAAGAAACATCCAAGGCAAATAGCATTAATCCATCTTGCGGTGAAGGAAGTTGAAATGCCGTTTGCCCATAGTATCCGTAGGTAGGTAGACCATGTTGCCCAAGTTTGGAGAAGCATTCTGCGGCCGGTGGTTACACTGGACCTAGCCGAGCCAACTTATATCCGCGCTTGGTTGTGTATTTTGTGCCGTTGAATGCACAGACCCCTCATTTTCCGTCGTTTGAGAAGAGACAACCGTGAATATGTGAGTCTTTTTGTCCTGCGCTCTAGACCAAACTCATACTTTGCTTCAGTCTCGGCCAACTTCCGGTTAGAAACATAGAAACACAAGCATGCTTTGCGCTTTGATGCAATGCCTCTCCACATCGTCCAGCACTTGTGCAACAGGATCCTGTAGCACCATCCATAGCTTCATGTGTTGGTCATGCATTCTAGACGGTTGTTGTTAACCTGTCACCAGTCCTGAGATATGCCTCCTGGGTTATCATTTGAATAATTTGGGCGCAATATTCGGACGTCTAGAAATTTTGATACAAAGTAAGGTAGTCACTGGTGGAATGTACAAGTTCAAAGGTGAAGATGTAATGTTTGTCGTTGGAAGACGCTCAATGTCACTGATAAGATACCCCACCATCCAACACGTCCCCCACCCCCACTTTCCGCCCACAGCAGGGGTTCGGAGGAGTAATTAGTCCGCCGCCATTCAGTCCCAATCGTGAAGCTTAGACAAAGCATCGCATCTTTAGCTCGCCAACCCATCGTTGCGACAACTTCATCATGGCGCCCGTTGATCGCGTAGACCACAGTGCCCTTGAGCGTACGGCTTCTAACTCCATAAGTCCTTAACAACCGCTAACACCTTTACAGAGCAGCTCAAGGACATCATCCAAGATCTCTACAATATAATGGTCCAAGTCTCAACCTACGATGCCGTCAACCGTTCTGGTAGAGAAGTCCTTCTCAACGAAATGTACACCTCTTCAATCCCTCTCCTAAACAAATTGCTAACACATCTCAAGCAAAATACTCTCCGACTCCCTCCGCACTCTCCACTCCTCCGCCTCACCCCCAAACAACCTTCCCTCTGTCCCCCCAGAACTTATCGAGTACGTCGAACACGGCCGTAATCCAGATATTTACACCCGAGAATTCGTCGAGCTCGTGCGTCGTGGTAACCAACTTATGCGCGGCAAGATCAATGCCTTTGGAACCTTTCGCGACGTCCTCGCTGAGAACATCACCACGGCTATGCCTGAGCTGCGCGACGACGTGGTGCAGGTCGTCGAGGCCACGGGGGGTGTGCCGCCTGGGAGAAGGAATGGTGTGCAGCCGCAGCAGAATGGCAATGCTTCCAACCATGCGTCATCGTCGACTACTTGAGGATGATTGAGGATGGATGACTGTGACGATTTACTGCGTCGCTCGTGTTGCGAGCATGTGTTCTTCACGCGGTTGCGGTCTTGAGACCCTGGATTTTATGATACCCTAAGCACGTATGATGCTGCGCAACTAAATGCATTATTTCTGGTGTCTGAGCAGCGTAAAATGGCGTTGCCAGCGATTGTGTTTTTAGAGCTGTACTAAGGTTACCGCACATGTCCATATGCCAACTGCAGTTGAAATGTTCTCATAAACACAATAATAATTAGCATTAAAATCTTCATATTGGAACATCACATATAAGAACAGGGCCTTTTGCGGACAACCATCTATTATGCCAAGATGTGACATTGTATGCATGAAACACCCCAGGAGCCGATCTAAAGAGTCCGCGTCCATCCTAGGCCATCGAGCCCTAGCAAAGCAATTCGTTACCCTCTAGCATTGCCCTGCCTCTCATTCATGTCTATCCCTAAAACAAACGCCCCAATGGTATGTAGTGTAGCATGTGATACGTGCAAAGTGTCCCTTATATGTGCAAGCCGTTACAACGTCGACGGCTTTTTCCTACCAAAGAGTGGAATGTGCTTCATGCATATGTATGCGGATCCAACCAGCGCCAAAACGAGGATCACCACTTGCCAAGGGAGCAAGACAGCTGCCGCAAGAAAGAAGGTACCGTATCGCCGTACCGTATCGACCAGCCGATCATGGGCTTCTCGGCGCTGTTCAAGATGATCCCGGGGCTTGCTGTTCGTCGAGTTTTGTGGGTAAAAGCCCTCTTCAACGGGGGTTGTTGCATAATTTTCGTTTTCTTCTTCGTCTTCTTCATCCTCGTCTTCTTCGTCGGAGAACTCCCCGTCCTCATCCTCGCTATCCTCTAGGTCGTCATCATAATCACGCGCGCCGGCTGGTCATGAAAAGTTGAAACCGCCAGGATATCCTCCACGCTGCCTGGGATCACCACCGAAGTTGAAATGAGCGCCGCCGCCTCCAGGGAAGCCTCCAGCAGATCGGAAGCCGCCGCCGCCGCCACCGAAACCGCCCTGTTGACCCATCATGCTGAAGAGGATCTCAGGGTCGATGCCACCCATGCCTCCTCCCATGCCTCCACCACCGAACATGTCGTTGGGGTCCATGAGATCATCGCCATTATCATAAGCAGCACGCTTCCTAAATATGGTGTCAGTAACTAGTCTAGTCATTTCAGTTCATTTCATTTTGGGAGCAACGTACTGAGGATCGCTCAAGCACTCGTAAGCCTCCTGCAAATCCTTGAATTTCTCCTCGGCATGGGGATCGCCAGGGTTCTTATCAGGGTGAAGCTTGACAGCCATCTTGCGGTAGGCCTTCTTGATCTCGTCGCCAGTAGCGGTCTTCTCAACGCCTACGATCTTGTAGTAGTCCTTTCGTTGAGCCTTCTTGACCTCGAGCTCCGCCTTGCGGATCTCTCGCATGATAGTGCGGTCTTCTGGGTCTAGCTCCTGGATTTCCTTCCACTCCTTGACAGCATCCTCCCACCTCTCGGCACCACCCAAAGCATTGGCCTTGGTCTTGCGGGCCTTTGTGTAAGCAGGATCAAGGTTGATAGCCCGTTCACAGTCAGCGATGGCATCGTCGTACTGCCTGAGCTTGATCTTGCATTGTGCCCGGTTCTGCAACAGCTTGGAGTTCATGCTTTTATTGGAAGGGTCAATTTCCAAAGCATTGGTGTATTTCTCAATAGCAGCCTGTAGACGGCCGGCCTTGAACTCAACGTTACCCTCCTCCTTCATGCGATCAAGTCTCTGGACAATTCTAAGCCACTTGACAGCATCACGGAAATCGGGGTCGCAGTTGAGGGCCATGCGGAAGCACGAGATGGCCTTTTCATTTTCGCCCTGGCCGTACAGAACACGTCCTCGGAGAACAAGAGCCTCAGGGTCCTGATTGTTGTTCCGGAGCAGGTTCATGGCAATGTTTTGCGCTTCTCCCAAGGAGTTCTCCCGTCCCATTAATAGATAAGCCTCTCCACGCATGAGCTGCCACTTGCGAGGCTTGCTGACGCGGTGGCCGAGGCTACGCTCAGCCAGATCCAGAGCATGGAGCACCATGGACATGCCAGATCCAGATCCACGTGCAAGAATATCACGAGCGGACTGAATATGGTGCAGCATCTCCTTCGCAGGGGCCATATCCTTAGCGGATGGTGGGGGGTCAATGCGGTTAAAGGTCGTCATAGCTTCCTCTGGTCGGCCCATGGCAGTATAGATACGGGCCAAACGTAGGAGGATCTTGGCATTCTGAGGGTCATAGTCGGCAGCCCTGGAGCAGTCTTCAAGAGCATGCTCATATTGGCCATTAGACATATAAGCAGCAGCTCGGTTGCCTAAGTAAGTAGCGGAGAAGGGGAACAGGTCGACGGCTGCGATTGGATGTCAGCATTTGGGGATGCATTCAGCCAGGCTGAAAAGTCCTGAGAATAAGAGCCTGGTGGCAGGTGGCAATGCATACCTTTGCTGTACTGCTCGATAGCCTTGTAGTAGTTCTTTTCCTTGAAAAACCGGTTGCCCGCGGCCTTGTAGGCTTCGGCATCCTCCTCGGGTGTAATCGTTGGGCTTCCAGGGTTGGACTTGTGAGGAGGTGGCGGAGGGGCGCCGTCATCATGACTGGAGCCGTTGGGAATAGGAACGGAAAAGTTGGTCTGGGCTTTCGGGTTGGGAGGAGTGGTTGAGCGAGCGCCATTAACAGGCTCGCTGTCGACATCCATAGAGTTACCGTTCATTGCGGCGGCGAGGGCGGAAAGTCGCTTGCGTTCTTCGGGAGGGAGATTAAGAGGGTGAGTATCGGGCTCGTACTTGGTTCGACGAGAAGAAGAATGACCCGGGTCGGTGGATTGCCTCGACAATCTAGAAGAACGTGAGGACTTTGTTGACTCGGCAGCGTAAGAAGCGGGCCGAGATGATCTCTTAGAGGATTTTGAAGGCGATTTTTCTCGAGCGGGCGAAGAAGGCTCAGAGTATGCAGGTGGTTCGTCCAAGTCGTGCTCGCGGTCGCGATCACGCTCCTCAAAAGTGGCGGATTTCCTAGAGGAAAGGGGAGGAGTGGAGGAGGAGGAGGAGGAAGTTGGCTTCTTGCCGCTACCAAAGAAGTTCTTCATTTGAGCCGAATAAAGTTTCCGATACAGAATACTTTTAGACGGGATGTGGAAGAATCCCCAAGAATCCCCGTAACAAGGTTATGCCGGATACTTGAACTTTACTGCTTGAGTCGATGCCCTAAACGGGCGTTAAGAAAAAAACCGGACTTTTTTTCTTTTTCGGGGCCTCCGTCCAGTGTCCGTTGCGCTGGGCTGTCAGGTTGTCCCTCTTTCAAGTGGATTGTGGCTCCGGGAACGGTCGTGCGGCTCTGAGCCTAAAAGGGGCGCGGGAGCAGGTTAAGTGTAGTTAGGTAGTGTGCGTAGTGGGAATGCCAGATACCAGACAGGTAATTGAGGGCGAGAGGAGAGGAGAGGAGAGGAGAGTAGATAAATGGTGAGGAGTCAAAGTATGGTAGGAATACACAAAGACAAGAAAGAATTGAAAGAGACACCAAGAACAGACAGTTACTCAGGTAGACGACAAAAAAGTGATCCAGAGTAGGTAGAAAAAAACAAGTCGGGGGCAGGGGAGAGGAGTGATGCGATGATGAAGGAAAAGAACCCTTGTTGAGCCAATACACGCACAGCCAGCCAGCATCCAGCCCAGCAGCTAGGTACTAAGTTAGTTTGAGTTCCGCCTCCAGCTGTTATGTAGTTAATATGAGATGAGCGAACCGGGCTATGACCAGTGACGAGTGACAAGCGACAACGGCCGATTTATCAGCCAGCTCTGGAGACTCGAGACTGACTACCTACCTAGGTAGGTAGAACTATGTGTCAAAAACGACAAAACTGCCTGATTTCCTAGAGTAGTAATCCGTCCTCTCATCCTCAACCTGTCAGGTTTCTGCAAATAGAAAAAAAAGGGCTGGGTTCTGCAGGTGTCCATAGTTGCCGGCTCACTACGGGAGCCTGAGCGTTTACATTTGCCTCAATCTCCAGGACTGAGACAGAGCCGGGCTTGAAAAAGAATAAAATTGTGACTTGCAGGGGTCAAGTTAAATGTGATTCATTGTCAAATGTCATTTCATTGCAACGCGGCTACGGGTCTCGGAGACTTGGGCAACACACGATCTGTTTGCCTGCTGTACGAGTATCTTGTACCTCGTTCCCTAGGGGCAGGCTTCAATATGCCTGGTCACCACGCGCTTCAAACCCCACCGCGGAAGGGACAAGGTCTGGAGTTTATCACGGGCCATGGATCATAACCAATAAAGCAATGACCATGTGTAATGACTGACAGGTAGGATGGATGATAGGGGTTGTTCGTGTTAGTGAGTTGTCCTCAAAGACGTTGAGCCCACCAAAGTTCAGTTCCTAGTCAGTACAAGAGGTTGGGGATAGTCTCAGTCTCAAAACTGCCACCTATGACAACATTAGAAATACAAAAACTTGACTTTACAGCACAGCACAGCCAAAAGGACAGACTCCACAATCACAGATCAGTGATCGAATTCACCAGCCAAGACCAAGGCACAGCAAAAAAGACGGGCAAAATAATCTGTCAATAGATTTACAACATTACAGTATCCGTACATCCTCACAGTCAAAGTCGCTGGTCACCCCGCGTCAATTCAACTAATAAGTTTAGTGTCCGTGGCCAGACCCCAGGCGCCAGGCCCCGGCCCGCAAAAGACTAACCTAATATCGAGGATTTGCGCTTATCCAAACGTCATCTATTCTAGAAGGTTCAGTGGGGCCTCAAGACCCTTACAACGTTTCTCCAGCCATCCTCGATTCTTACAGGCTATTGTTAGGCGCTCTCATAAGGCTTTCCTGGTCCTCGCCAAACGGCTCAACGCCAGTCACGGCTGTGCAGTCTCAGTCTCAGTCTTGCGGATCAAAGGTGGCGGGTCGACTGCCTGCTCCTGGCCCTTGGCTCTTGGCTTGGGGGCTTGTGTTTCGCTTGGCTGCAAATCAGCGCAGTCCACAGATATGGATCCCCGGATTGTCTTCCTCTTCCTCGTCTTTCGCCTGTCAGCCCAAGCCATTCTCCAGCCCGTTCGTTTTATTCGAATTGGATGCCTCCAGATATTTACGAGCGTAACGCTGTAGAGAGAATTGTCTTATTATAGCCCAACGATGATTTTTGGGCTGTGAGAATCTTTCCTTCGTGGATACCATGTCATGTATATAGTCTATTTATTTATATTCAGGCGATGGCTATGAGGTGCGACATGTGCGACAAAAACATCTTTGCGCAATGCTGTATCACTTCGGAAAACGCCTGACATCGTACTCTGTACCTCTGTACACCGGGAATAATACCTATTCACGTTGTTTACAGGTTGATAGAACACACATGGAGTTGTGACAATTGCGAAGTGAAAGTTTTAAGGCAGATCTATCAACTTGTGAGGGAAAGTCTAGTAAAGGACTCGGTGGTGAGTCGTAAATGAAGCCATACTACTCAAGAAAAAGAATCTCAACTTATTCTAGTACATGCTCTCCTTCATTTATTCTCAGTATAGGTATTTGAAAGGTGCCTCCACACTATAATATAGCAAATATTACTACAACATATAAGAACCCGAATCAAGGATAGTAACTTATATTAGCCCACGTGAAGATATGGAAATCCCGGGGACCGGAACATTATTTCTATGCGACGACCGCTCCCAAACTTCTCTGACTATCATGGAAGTTCATGCTGAGTGTCTGAAGCCTGGATGTCGAGGGGTACTAAAGTGCCATTCACTTGGCCGTCGATAGATGGGGATGATAACGTTAAGGTTGGGCCTTTTCTGGGTGTCTTGCGTACCTTAGAGATCTTGGTCTAGCTCAATTTATGTCACTTTACCCGAAGAAGATTATATCTCTATTGCAATAAGACAATATGTTCCATATAGTAATGCAGCAAGGGAGTGCTCCTCTTGAATATGTTGCGCCTCGTCTAGCATCCAAGATAGAACAGCCAGACTACGCACCTTGTACGTTGAACTTGTTCATGTTGTTTAAGTATACACCGGGCGAAAATCTCCATCTTAAGCAATTAATCGTGTTCTCATTCGATGTCCTATGTTAATCCCAAGAGCTATCCAGACCATGAACCATGCCTAACCAACCAGGCATCCTTTTCCGTGACAAAAGCCGCCATACAGATACATCAAGTAAACCCATTACCGAACTCAGCGCCCCCTGAGAATCTTCGCAATTGCTGTGAAGACGCCAAATATCCTCGCGGCTGTTCTGAAAGGGACAACACGAGGCATACATATATTGGCACCCTCGCAACCCTCAGCCTGAACTTGCAGGTTGCAGGAAAAATACTATATGTATCAATTCAATCCTCTCCATTCTCGTTGGACTGGTTGTCCGATCCATTGTTGGAGCCCATGATAGATCCAACAAATTCCTGGTACTTGAACACATCGCCTCTCTTGGCGCCTAGATGAGCGTTCATGTTGCGGTTAAAGGCTCGTCGTCCGGTGAATCCGTTCATGATCTTATCAACTTCACTGGCAGTCAATGCCTTCTCACCAGGCTCAGGTGCTGTGTCGATGAGGGCTTTTCGGAGTTCAACCAGATCTACCTGGCCGCTGTCATCGTCATCAAAGGCCGAGAAGGCGGAAAGCAGCTCGGCGCTTTGTGACAGTGCCGCTAGTGCATCGGCGAGTGAGTTAAGAAATACTGCGAGAGTAATGGTTTGAGGCGCAGATGGGGGGAAGAACTTGGATACGTCGGCTGGATTTGAAGGTAGACCTGTTTCGTTTGTCAGTTACTGTTATCTCATTCATCATCCGGCCGCTTCGTCCTTACCCAGTTGGTTGAGCATATCGGTAACATCCTCGCGGTTTACGATACCATCGCAATCTCGGTCCATGATCTGGAAAGCATCTCGCAATGTTCGAACCTGAGTTGCTTGCAATTGTGATAGTGCATTGCCATTGCCAAGCGTCTTTGATACTGGCGTCCGTGGAGGCGGAGAAAAGCGCGAAGGCGAAGGCGAAGGTGATGTGTTCATCTCGTCTCGAACTAGTGTTTTGGCCTTTGGTGTCCAGCTAGGCTGTGTACTTGTAGGAGTTGTTGGCCTAGCAAAGCGTGAGGTCGAGCCAAAAGGTCCAGCCTTTGTCGGGGATCCAGTGGGAGTAGTATGTCGTAGGGGAGAGGGCGATGCAGGAGATTCGGCGCGACGAAAGGGAGAGCTTCGAGTAGGAGAAGAACCATAGCCCAGAGGAGAAGGCTTGTATGTTGCTGGCACAGACTGAAAACAACGGTGTTAGCTGGGACGAGCGTCATCTGTCAGGGATCCTCCGTCATGGAAAAAGTACCATTGTGCTATACGTGGGTCCCACTGAGCGGAGATGGAAAATAAACAGGTTATGTGAAGACGAGAAAGAGAAAGGCGATAATTTGAGGTTGATTTGTGGAAATGAAGGATGAACGTATCGTGAAACAGATCAATTAGTTGTGGGATGGTTATGGGTAGCCGTTGTCGTCATTTGGGGAGGAATTGAGGTCGCAATGCGCTTTAACAAGGATGACCAAAGTAAACAATGAAAGTGGTTCCCAGGGAGATGCATTATAATACGCCACGAGTGTGCCACAGAGAGTTCAGCCACATGTGAAAGCCAAGCCTGAAGTCGTGGCACTCGCATGGCGCTAGTGAACATGGGGTGTGCTCCAAGGGCAAGCTGAGAGTTGCAATTCAGGGGACGCAAGGGAACGAGACGACCCTTTTTCTTAGTGGGGATGGATTTTGAGTGGCCGAGGGTCTTTATTGATGACACTTTTTCAGCTTCAAGATATTCTGTTGGTTAATGAAAAGATCCAATAGAACATTGAAGTTAAGAACATAATAAGAAAGAAGGTTCAATTACAGGTCAACTGGGAACAGCTTTGCGCCGTTTCTCATACTTGACCAACCGTTTTCGTTTCAGGGGGTTGATAACTTCCTATTAAATGGGAATGAGGGGGAGAAAGGCTGGACCCGACATTGTGGATAGATACCTTATAGTCAGGTAGTTGTTGATCCTTTGTTCAATCTTCCTCATTTTGCACCAATTTTTTCATGTCGCAAAAGAAACAAAGTTCACGGCCAAATTGACATTACCAGGTATCTAATTGATCTTGCAGGGCTCTCTCTATCCCGCCTACGGATATAGCACCTCTATCTGATCCCACAGACAAACCAAGCCTCCTTGCGCAAGTTGCGCCCACTTGTACCTTGTGGCGGGCCATGTCTCGGTTACAACACTCTCTTTAAATCTGTTTCTAGTTCTGTTACATATTCGGTAGCAAGTGGTGCTGGTGCTGGTGCTGGTGCTGGTACTATCGCAGTTGCATTACGAGGAGAATTGTTGTAGGTGACGCTCAAAGTGGAACAAAGCAACCGTCGATCCCACCTCGCATTACATTACCTTACCTTAGGTACATTACCTTGCATTTACACCGCATCCTTCAACTTGACCTGTCGGGCCTCCCGTGTCGAAACGCAACGCAACATCACCCGATCCGGAACCTACGAGGGTTGTTGGTCCAGTGAGAGTCTCGTGTTTCGTGTCTCGGAACCCCGGCCTCATCCCGCCTTCGGCCTTGTCTTGCCCTGTCTCGCATTGTCTCGTCTCCATCTCTGTCTCCTCCGTCATGGCTTCTTCGTTCCAGTCAACGTTGCCATTCTTGACCAAAACAACAAGCAACAGCACAAACACCCACGGTCACAAGCATAGCCTCAGCAATTTCTCCAATGCTTCGGTCTCCAATCGAAGAACCTCCTTGGCCTCGTTTCACTCTTCGCGCCCCGAATCGCAAATGTCACAGGCCTCGCCGCCTCCCTCGAGGTCACCTTTTCCTCCTGGCCCAGAAGCCGATCGCATTTCCGACCCCAATTCTCAGTCAAAGACTCCTTCGACAGGTCTCTCATCACAGCATTCGTCTCTTTCAGCTCCCAGACGAACCAATCCCCATGCACGGCCTTCCAGAAAGCTTCGGTCGCAGTACCCACGAAGCTCAACCGAAAACCATGTCGAGTATATCCTTGTCGCATCCTTCGATATCGATCGAGGTCCCGTCATGGAGCACCAATACCCAGTTGCGATCACTGGAGACGAGAATATGTTGGCAGAGCTTATGTTGCCGGATCAAGCCCACGCCCGTAATCAGGATTGGACAATATTCTTTCTTCACAAAGACACAAGTCAGGAGGAAGAGGACGAGGAGCGCAAAGTTAAGGAAAATCGAACCAAGAGGCGCAAGAGACGGCGGGATAGAGCGACTGGTATAATAGACGAGGGGGACGAGGAAAACGAGGACGACGTACCAGAAGACGAATGGGACGAGGACGTTGATGAAGACGACGACGAATCTACCGATAGCGAACCAGAGGGCGGCGAGGGCCCTCCTCTAATTTATGTGCTTAATCTGGTCAATACCAAGCATGACAAGTCGGTCAAGCGAGGGGCCATTGTCAAAGCCATGGCCATCTGCACGCGGCATCCCTTCTTGCATATTTACAAGGCAAGTAGCCTTTCCATACAATTTCTGTGTACATGCGCCCTTGCTAACCGTCTGCCAGCCATTACTGCTATTGGCTCTGGAGGAATACTTCAAAGCGCCTGTTCCAGAGACATTGGCCATGCTATACGACTCAGTCAACGCCATGGATTTGTCTCTTATGCCCAGACTCAGTCTTCTTGAGCGCCATTTGCTACAAGCAAGCGATAACAGGGATCTCTTTGTGGAAAAGTTCGAGCAGATGATTCAGATGCGGATAGCCGAAGACCAGCGCGAGGAGGCAGCAGATCAGTCATTGGATGCGACAAGGAGTCCGACAAAACTGACTGGCATATCAAGAGCTGGTACAAAGGCCCACGTTGAGGGCGGCCAGTCGATTTACTCTGTTCCTCGCGACACGCATGAGTTTGAGAGCAAGGTCATGTACAAGGGCATACCAATCCCTATCAAAGTGCCTGTTGCTGTCATGCCAGAAACCGTCGGTGACTTCTCACTCATTAAACTCATCCAAAACTTTTCGGATTCCCATCAGAAATCGCCTCAGCCATTCGTGCTGCATCCGCACCTTACCACCAACGGAGTCAACACACATCCAATCATTGTGCTAGCAAATGCGCTGTTGACACAAAAGAGAATCATCTTCCTGGGGTACAACATGCCCTCAGGCGAGGTCGCAGAAGCTGTCTTGGCCGCGTGTGCGTTGGCCTCGGGCGGTATCCTTCGTGGCTTTACACGACATGCTTTCCCGTACACCGATTTGACCAAAGTCGACGATTTGCTCAACGTGCCCGGTTTTATCGCTGGTGTAACAAACCCAACATTTGAGCATCACCCTGAGTGGTGGGACGTCTTGTGCGATTTACCCAGCGGAAGGGTCAAGATCAGTACAAAGATCGACGCTGCCCCTGTGACAGAAGGCCTGCTGTACTTCCAGCAACAAAATGCAGCTTTTGCAGCCATCGCAAGCGGTACGACGAATACAAGCCAGGACTACACGGGCGACAATGCCTTCATGGCCAATGTCCTGAGGAGCATTGCTGCAAGACATGGCGAGCGTGTGATCCGAGCAAAGTGGCGGGATTGGGTTGCTAAGTTCACTCAGATCGCGGCCAAGTTCGAGGAGAGCGTTTATGGAGCCAGTGCCTTGTACATTGGAGGCGAAGACCAGGACTTGATGCCACCAGGCGCCAATGGGCATGGATATGTATGGGCAGATGACACAGCCAAGCATAAGGAGCTTGCAGGCAATGTGACAAGAATCGAAGGATGGCGCAACACTCGAAGTTACTACAGCTTCATCCAGGTAAGAATATCATGTTGAATAAAGCTCAGCTTGAAACTAACATCGCATAGGACTTGGCACAGATCTATACCATTAGACCGCTGAAAGGACTTGACTTAGCCCATCTTCATGATCGCCTACGATTGCAGCGTCTGACGCCCGTACAGAGCAGGGACATATACCTCACCATCTCGAAACATGTCCACACATACGATGAGATTTGCCTACTTCTTAGTGTCGCCCCCGAGTCTCACGCTGGACTGTTCTACCTTGCTCTTGGTCTGTTCCACAAAGACCGTGAGGTCCGTCTCAGGACGGCAGATCTCTTGGAGCGCATCTCCGATCACGAAGCTGGACAGCACTGGTGGAGGAGTCTTAGTCGCTTCGAGAAACTGGCGTATATGCGGTTACGTCGAGAGGTGGACGCAGAGATGCAGGCGAAGCTTGAAAAAGAGGGGATAAGTCCGGAAATGGAACGGATAGTGAGCTAAACGTTTGAATTGGAGCTCATACATCTTGGGGGATTTATTCATGGGTTGGAGTAACGTTGACGGGTTGTCCGGGAGGTGTCATGTCTGGGCTCGCATCATATACATTTCAGCACTCATCTTGACGGCGTTTTTTCTTCTTTTTTTTCTCAAATACATTGGAAGAGGCGACAATTACAGTTTTACGTTTGACGAGGTTTCATTGGAACAGAGTATTATTATTTAACTTGCTTTTAGGTTCTTTGGTCGGAGAAGTTACGACCTCTTAGCTAGAATCCATACCATATCCATGACCGAGAGCCCCTGCTTCTCGTGAGCAAACTATGCATACCCATTATACAAGCTGCTTGTTTGAACCAAGATGGCGCCGTAAATAAACCCAACCGATTTTTATCAAAGAACTGTTGGCTTTTTATCTTTTTACAGCGCACTGCGTGGTAGTCACAAGAGGCCGAGAGCCTTGGCGGCGTGCTTGATGTGGTCCTCGCCGAAGGTGGAGATGAAGAAGTAGGAGTGGTCGTAGCCCTGGGGACCTGTTAGTATTGGGCGATCTTGACGAGCCTGGGAGATACTTACGTCCTGGTAGCGGAGAGTCATGCCCTCGATACTGGCCTCCTTGACAGCCTTTTCGAGGTTCTCAGGGAGAAGCTGGTTTTGCTTGTAGAAGTTGTCGCCAGTGCCCTGATCATATTAGCAAAGTCCATCGAGAAGTCTCAGCCCCAAAGGATCAACTCACAACATCGATAAGAGCAGGGAAGTTGCCCTTCCAGCTCTTGATGAGCTCAGTAGCATCATGCTTCTTCCACTCCTCCTTATCCTCACCCAAGTATCCCTTGAAAGCCTTCTCACCCCATGGGCACTGCGAAGGGTTGGAGATGGGGGCCCAGGCGCTGACACTCTTGTACTTGCCAGGGTTCTTCAGGAACAGAGTCAAAGCACCATGGCCACCCATGGAGTGTCCCGAGATAGACACTCGCGAGGAATCAAGCTCCTTGAACTCCTTGAAGATGAGATCAGGCAACTCATTAGCGATATAAGACTCCATCTTGTAGTGCTTGCTGTAAGGGTCCTTCTTGGCATCGATGTAGAAGCCTGCTCCGCTACCAAAGTCATACGCGTCGTGCTCACCGGGCAAGTCGAGCTCACGAGGAGAAGTGTCCGGGTATAGAAGGGCAAGGCCCAGCTTGGAGGCGTGAGCGTGGAGGAAGCCCTTCTCTGTGACGTTGTCAGGAGTGCATGTGAGGCCGGAGAGGTAGATGAGGAGAGGTGCGGGCTTGGAGGATGAGGCGGAGCTGGGGAGGTAGAGGGTTGCGTTCATGGGTGTTCCAGTGATGGCGGACTTGTGGGAGAGCTTGAGAAAGCGTCCGCCGAAGCTGTTGATGGTAGCATTTGTGGTGAAGGCCATGTTGTCACTGTAGTGGATGTGTATGTTTGACAACAGTAGAAGCAATTGGCAATTGGGGGGGTATAAAGTTCAAAATAGCTTCAAGGATAAAGAGGAAATGAGTGAAAGAGGAGAAACGCCAGGTAGTTTATGTTTATTTCCTTATAAAATAGTCGAGTTCTACTCCAAGGAGGGGAAGCTTCCAGTCAAGACATGCTCCGGGGTAACCTTTACCCCACCATCGGTACCTGGATGCCCTCAATAGCATGATGAATGCCGAATTATCTCCCCGATTTACATCTTCCCCGCTCCGGAGTCCGGAACCTCCTCCGTGTCACGGGTCGAGAACCAGATAAGTCACTAGATAGAATAAGATATGTCAAGATAGTGTTGAATTGCATGGTTTTCGCGGTGGTTTATCTGCGTATCTTATACGTTAAATCATCAATCATGTTGTTTGAATTGTGTCTAAGTGCTAAAACCCAAAATCATAGCTATCGCTGTTGTAGCTGTCATCGCTGACTCCAATACTCCATAGTCCGGTATGTTACCCATTACTCCGTCCCCAATTAATCATTTCCATGTCATATCAGGAAAAGACCGCCGATCGCCTCCAACATAAACATCACCGCCAACCGCGAAACCAGTCAAGATCGATCCAAGCTATCATGTACCATCCATGGTTGAGTCCGTGACGGGCACGCCGGTCGATGAAAGCCATAAAGAGAAGAAGAATAGGAGGACCAAATAGAAATACCGCGTGCACTTTCTATGACCATGGCTTGTTCTCATTCTCTTCCTTCTGCTTTTTGAGTGAGCAATCGAAGCTGCTGAAAAGGTTGTTCCACCCGATCGCAGTGAGATTTTCCTTGTGTGGATAATTGTAATCCACGGCGCCAAATGTGCAGCCTGTCGGACTTTTGCAAATGTCATCGCAGCCAGTTGTGCGTGGGAAGCACTCGAAATCTTCACCGTCGGGGGCAAAGGTAGTGACGTTCAGATAAAATGGATCGCTAAGTTGATGGCATTCATCAAGCTTATACACTTCGTAGCTGCAGGTTTCTGTCGAGTTGGCGCCTGTACACATGAAGACCTACAGTGATGAGATGTCAGTATTGCTAACAACATGCAACATAGTGAGAGTAAAAGAGTGAACTCACACCTCCGACCTCCCTCTTTCTCAGGATAGGCGAAGCAGAAATGCTCACTGCAGAGACAGTGTATGTGATGACGGTGGATAACTTCATTGCCGCGGTTGTAGCTTTGTCTCAGCGTTTAACGATAGTGAAAACGAAAGTGTTCAGAATGGTGGATAAGACGATGTCTGAGATGTCTGAGATGATGAAAGAGTATGAATGAGAAAGATTCTTAGCAGAGGCTGGACGTTAAGAGATATATATAAGGTAAGTACCGATCAAATAGCAGTTATAAGGTATCGGTTGGTCTTTCCAATTGTTTGTTGCTTCGAGTCATACCAGCCTCCTTCCTCACAACAACACCACAGGTGCGACCAACCTCTTTTATATAAGCTTCTCATAGGACAACGAGCTTCACCAGATTCGTCTATTCGCCCGTTTCCTCCTACGTACGATTCATGTGGCCAACACGAGACGTAACCTCTGATCATCGTTAATTAAGATCAATCAAGGGAAACGGATCTCCACCGATGTCATGGCAATTCACGCGAGGAGGGAGATCACAACACCGCCTCAAGCTACCATTTGCAAAGAATAGCGGCGATTAAAACCCAGCTGAGTAAGATCGCCCAAAACTTTACATGCAGGATCTGCAAGCTACGGCTGTCACGGCTCTTCCCACCTAAACCCGTTTCCGGATTGAATGATGTGGCACAACGTCGGAGGCTGGAGAGAATATTCTGGACTTGTGGTTGGACAATTCATCTACCTGTGAGGAAGCTTCTAAATGTGCAACAAGCCACGGACGCTGCAGGTAAAACCCCTGCGTTTGGAGTTGACGAGAATTCTGGCAGGTCAAAACTGAGTGGTATGAGGAATTACTCCCTTGCTTAGATTGACCGTCCATCAGACCTTGTGACGTATATGAGGCCACTGTGCGTATATACGTTCAGGGCTGTCCAAAACCAGAAGATGCCGTCATGTCTCGCGCCGTTGTTTCAGTGAAACACAATCCGGCCGGGCTTGTTGGGGCCATGATATCCAAAACAAGCCATTTCCCAACTGACATCATTCATCGCGAGTTTCCACCGGACAGATCTATGCTGGCTATGATATGACGATGCAGTCTCCGTCAACGGTATTGTTGGAGATCGTTTTTCCGTCTTCGCCAAAGATTTCGTCGGAGTCAATCAAAACACTCGTGCACCAAGACACAGAAGCAATGCGATTTCCTTCTTGTTTTTCGTCTAGTTCCTGTGTAAATCATTCTCAATCTCTCAAACGCCGCGCTTATGCATGATTAATTAACCTCCTGATACACTACTCAACATGCCAAGCCAGAAGGGAGCACACGACGTTCCAGCTCGATTGTGTCTAAGGCAGGTCGCATGGGTATATACGCCTCGCGGGCAATCGGTTCTTTCGCGGCGTGTTTGCCCTTTCTTTGGTCGCTTATTGCAGTAGTTCCTCGCAGGTCCAGTCCTCGTAGCTGCACCACGCGTTAGTAAGGCCATGCATGAAATGCCACATCAAGCATCACTTACTAGCCATCAGGCATATATCGCCGCACAATCAAGGGAATCTTCTTTTCTCGCATCTCCTTGATCGCAATCTGGAGGGGATCCGTCTCACCCTCGAGATCAACAAGCACAGGCGCATTCATGCTGTAACGGATTAGTCCAGCACTACTGCAGCTGGTGAAGGGAAGCGAACCTGATTTGCAAAGCGCGCGTACCGAGGATACGTGCCCTCTCGTACTTGGTCATGTAGGGCGTCGTGGTTCGCTCGTTCTCGGGGATCTTCTTGTCTTTGAGCAGCTTGTCGCCGCCCTTTAGCGCGTTCGCGGCGGCAGAAGGATCTCCAGTTACGACAACATTATCCTGGTCCAGTCCATTCTCCTGCTGGTTGCCATCATCCTCTTCTAGGACCTCAGGGTCGTAGTACTCATTGATCTCCTCATCCTCGTACATGGGCTCGTCGCTGCCTAGGAGTTAGAATCGCGTGCGCTTTGAAAGATCGCGACGAAACTTACCCGCCAGCGCCGCCAACATCGTCATCGCCGAAATCAGACATGATGTATGTGGTTAAGTATAAATTTGATGAGTATCGGGTGTCGTGGTCCAGAGATGTTTTCGCAATGGATGGTTTTAGGAGCGACCAGTCCAACCTCGTAAAAAAGTTCTAGAGAAAGAACAAAGTAAAACCTGGTTCCGCCGATGTTTATCCGGCGCAGCCTTCAGACTCACACAAAGGAAGGAACACACACCAGCGCGAAGCTTTACAGTGAATTAGTGGGTCGCTCCTACCTCTCATCCCTGTAAGCCCCCACACAAAAATTCAACGTCACCGCCTTAAATTGATTTCGATTCTGCCGCTCTCAAGCTTGCTTCGACCTCGACAATTCAAGGGCCCTCGGCATGACAGCATCATGAGCAAACGAGAAGCTGCTGAAGCAGCTTTTGAAGTACCTTCGGCGAAGAGACTTCACCGATATGGTCCAGATGACTTATGTATGATTGCCTACTGTTCATGACCTCTCAAGATACACTTGCTGATATTGTGTAAACTTAGATATTGATGATGCCGAGGACGACCTGACTAGTGCTCATACTCCATATTCTACCCAGGAACCCGATTCACCGCAGACAATAAACACTGCTGCTACGACTCCCCGGGCCAAGTTCCCTTCGGATCTCAAGACTCTTGCTTGCACATGGCCGGGTTGCCCTAAGACCTTTAATCGACCGGCCAGGTTACGAGATCACCTCAATTCTCACACCAATTCACGACCATTCAAATGTCCTTATGATGCATGTGACAAGGACTATATCGAGGACAAGCATCTGAAACAGCACATCAAAGCAGTTCATACCCTTGAACGGAAACATGTCTGTCCGAAGGAGGGTTGTGGCAAGAGTTTCGTCACAGGTACTCGCCTAAAACGACACCAGGCCGTTCACGAAGGCGAAGAGAGATTCCGCTGCCAAGATTGTGGCCAGAGCTTCAGAAAGAAGGAAACATTGAGCAAGCACGTTCGCAAGGATCATCAGGGCTTGCCTGCCCTTCAATGTCCGGAGCAAGGATGTCCTCATGCTTTTGACTCCAAAGCGGCCTTGAAACGACATCGCGATAAAGATCATGGCGAGGCAAAGTTCTGGTGCGGCGAGTGTGGTTTAAAGAGAATGCCCGACGGTACAGAACAACGGGTGGGATTCACCACCGAAGTGCTTCTACAGGCACATGTCCGCCAAGAGCATCAAAACTGCATCTTCTGTGAATTTAAGTCCGCCTCACGATGGGAACTCGAGAAGCATGTGGAAATGCATCATTCTGGCCAGTCCGTTGAGGATCGAAAGAATATCGCCTGCCCTCATGATGAATGCTCCAAGAAGTTCACCAAGAAATCAAACCTGAACGCCCATATCCGCACAGCACATGAGGGATTCCGCTTTGTTTGTGGCCAAGTTGACCTCAGTGGTTCTGGACTGGAGGGTTGGTCTAATGACCAAGGATGTGACGACAAGTTCAGTACAAAGAGTCGACTGGAGGATCATATTCGCTATAAGCACCTCGGCCATGAACGTCCCAAACTTTCGAAGCCTGAGCCTTCTCAAGAGATCAATCTCATCGATGAACTTTCCGGCGCAGCGAACCAGGCAGAGCGAACCATTTCTTGCCCTTACTGCCACGAAGCCTTTATTCGCTACCACGATCGAGATGCCCACATCGAGTTGTATCACCCACCGGCTGGTGACCCATCTATGCTTCTGGCTGGAGACCAACTTGACCCAACCCAATTCTTCTTCGATGGCAATTTCGCCAACACAACAAACTGGCCTGGGATCATGCCGGAGGATGACATCTTTGCTGCAACCATGGATTACGGCCCTCCTCAAGATGACTGGCCTGAAGATGAAAGCAACATACTTTTACTGGCACGCGACCCAACAACCCAGGATCTTCTTATTGATCCGGCTCTTGGTACTCTCTGAAGGAAAGAAAAGATTTGTGGGCAAAAGAATGGTGCGATTTCTTGGAACTGGAGGTGAAAAATATTTAGATACCCGGCCGCAAGGCCCTGACCGAGGTCCTCGCATGAGTGATGAGTGACTGTCTATTATGAGCACCGTCATGATGTAAACGAAATGTATGTCACAAAAGCAATGGGAATGATTTGCAAATAAAAATAAAAAGTCGTTTAACCTGGAATAGCCCAGTCCTTGCGTACGAGTGAAACTCTTCCTTTCTATACCCGAATGCCCAAACCCAAAATGATTTTTCTTCCCCACTCCCAATAAACCCCAAGTACAACCAAATTGCACCCCAACCTAACGCCACGCAGAAGAAAAAGTCATGCCATAGTCTGAGACCATTCAACATAGAAATGGGGTGGTTAACTATGTCTATTGTACGAAGCTGATCATTTAGTGAGAACCCACGAGGGCATTGCTGAATCCCAGCAGAGCCATGCCAAGGAAACCAAAAAAAATGCAGAGGTTACGACTATGGTTCAGGCTCAGGCTCTCCACAAACAACGTCAGTGCTACACTGACCATTATGCCAGAAGTGATAGCAAAGAGACAAGCGTAAGCAACTGCGTTGGGCTGCATGTTTGTCCTATCCGCGAGTTTGAACCATAGTGCGGCAATGCCTGCGCCAATGGGTTGAGAGAGGCCACCAAGGAAAGCTGACCAGGCCATGGCACGCCAGCGGGAGCCTAGAGCCATGTATAACGGCAGACACATGGCAAAGCCTTCGGTGATATTATGGACAAAAAGTGCCATGAAAACGTTGAAGCCCAGAGATGGGTTCACGTGGTTCGTGGCGTACGTGATGAAGCCTTCAGGGAACTTGTGCAAGGCGATAGCGATAGAGGTCTGAAGGCCGATGGACAAGAATGCGTTGGTGGGAACGTGATGGTGATGCTGGGCTTCGACATCTTCGTCATCTCCTGCAGATGAGCATGAGCTATCATGTTCAGAAAATTCCTCCGGAACTGTCGGGTCTAATGGCTCTCGCGACTTTGCTCTGCTGGTTCGATATGTTGGCCTAGCAAACGGTTCGACGGAGTCTTCGCATGCATGATCATGGTCGTGGTCGTGATCGTGATCGTGAGGGGCGTGTGAATGTTCGGCACCACGGCCCAGGAATGACCCCGTGGTAGTGCGCAGAATCTGAGCTTGCCGTCCAGGTCTGCTAGGTAGGCTGGTCCGGCTGTTCAGATGCTTGAAGCACTCCTGGCCACAAGGATCTGAGAATCCGTAGCAAGAGTTCGACTCGTCGCAGTTGCACTTGGTATCTTGTACAAAGGACATGACTCGCTTGTGAACCTCTCGCATAGACTTTCTCCTCTCAGGGAAGCCGTCCGTAAGCCCTGTAGTAGTGCGGCTTCGAAGTGGGCTGGCAGGGCGCCGCATCCCATCGCGGGCAGATGCCTGTCTCTTGAGAGGCTTGGTAGGGCTTTCTATCGTCGACTCCAAGAGAGGAGTAGATTCGGTGGCGGCATTCTGCCCGTTTCCGTTGGCTAGTTTGGATATAGACTTATGGACAGGGGCTTGGTCAGGCGGAGGATGGGAAGATTGTCGACGGGCGCGAGACTGTCGTCTCTCGTGCTGGCATGAGGTATCCTTGGTCGAATTCTCATCGTGGGTATGGTCGCATTCGACGACGTGGGTAGGCATGAATTGATGAAGCAATCGCGAAACGCCCTGAATACCGATGAAACCACCGACAAAACAGGTCATCATGACCAAGCCAGCGGCTTGCTTGGACCACTTGGCCTCCTCGAAATATTCTTTGGACTCGGGCAGCATACTATACAATGCGGAAAAGAGCTGTGATTCTGTTAGCAGAGGCAGGGCGCAAATAAGGAGAGACCGTACCATAACACCGAAACTCAAGCTGAGGGAGCATGCTAAGAAGACATTGCTATCCTGTATGCGAAAGTTCTTCTTGCCAGGAAACAAGCGAACGATAACGTCAACGCATACTATGGAGGCACCGACAACGCAAGCTAGAAACGATCATTAGACATTGTACCCTGGAATCGCATTGAAGTCTAGAGGATAGGAAGCTACTCACCAATGCCGCTGACAACACACATGATCCAGCCACGGGTATCATTGTCGAGACCGCTCGGGGCCACAGACGCGGCCATGCTGCCGTAGGCGCTGTATCGTCTTTTGTGTGTGATGGGATGGGATATGCGACTATAAATATGGAATTGGCGATGTTGAAGCCGAATGGTGGATTTCAAGCTGTATTTTTAACGTCGAGGCTATGATAGGCGCAAAGAGGACAAGCAAAGAAGCTGTCGATCTTTTTGGGTTGAAGTCTGACGTAGCGGGCGAACAGGGAAGGTTAATACAGTTTTGTTTAGCGCATTCGGCGGGGACCTTGTTAGTCTGGCGAGTCAATTACAACGATAACCAAATAACAAAGAAAAGGGGATAAAGAAGACAAAAGGTTGATATTTGTGGGAGGGGAGAAAAGATTGAGGCTGAAGAGAGTTTGAAGGTCGACCGACCAAAAATAATGCAATGACAAAAGAATGGGGCTTAGTTAAGGTGCTTGGATCTGACGACAACCTCCTCAATGGATCATGATACAGTAGAACAAGGAAGGAAACTACGTCTCGACCTCACTCTGGGAACCTCTTTCTTAAGATAGCTACTATTTCAACCTCCTGCTTCAACTAGGAGAAAAACGACTGTAACGCTAGATTATCTTGTCTTTATCGAGTATCAAGTTGGGGGTCAACTTACGCTATCATGAGGCCGTGCGTCTCCATATAAATTGTCCCTCAAGGTTCTCACGTCTCAGCACCTACACACTATTAGATGACACGGCGTCTCGTTGACCGCCTGGCTTACGAATTATCATGCCTCTTGTGATTGCAGTAGCAGAAATAGTAAAAGTAGTGAGACATGAGAAATAGATGCGTTATTAATGAGATATTGATCTCCATAAGTGTCTTCATGTGGTGGGGGTTGCTTTGTGATTCGAGCACCTATTTACACAGGGGACATTGTATTAGTTATATCTATCAGTTCGTGAATCCTGATGTACATTTATACAAATGTATTTCTTGCATATGCAGACCATACACAAGTTATAGCCTCTCATCATGATGCCTCATATGTTGTCTGGGATAGGTTTCAAGATGCGACGAATCAATTTCTCGAGTTTGTCATCCCCGCTATATCATAATAACGAGCATGGTATTCGTTGTTACACCACTCACTGTTATCAATCACTGAGGAGCTTCAGCATTCAAGGCTTGAAGTCAATACGTATTAGGGTTACAAAAATAGATGAACACCTGCTCATGAATGTTGTCCCATGCCACACACGGCTACTTACATTACAATCCCGCTCAAGGTTTAGGTACCTTGATGAACCAAACTGAATCAACAAGTAACGATGTCAATCCCAGCATGTTTCACAATTCTCTGTTTCAAAACACTCTGACTAAATCTAACCACTGTTCACGGCGTACCGATCGCAGTAAATTTATGCCTGCTATCCATATTCAACTGCTACAATAATGTGACAAAAGTCTGCCCCCTTCCTTACAGTTTCTCACTAAATTAGGTATTTTTTAAATTAAGATATATAATTAAATAGAGTAGCTAATAATATATAAAAAGAAGACTTATAATATATTACTTATAAATAATATTATGCATAGTTTTAAGAGTTTTTTATAAGTTATATGTAAGGATATAGTTGCCTGAGAGCCCGGAAGACCTACTGTAGCCACTGTGGCCTAGGCTCCTTATATACTGATGTGGAAGGCAGTTCAGCCACTTAGTAACTGAACTGGTTAACTTTTAGTCTATTGGGTTAGCTTTTTGCCTTCCGGAGCTCTCACATTATATAGCTTATAGTTTAAATTTAAAAATATAAGTTTTTAAGAAATATTATTATAATGGGTTATAGAAGGAAATATAGTATTAATAATATTAACTTTCTTTAAGATGGATTTGAAAATATAAATTTATTTTATATAATACTAAGTAGTAGATTTATATAAGTATTAAAAACTCTAATATTTATAATACTAATAGTTTATAAATTAAAGTATTATTTAAGATTTTTTTATAAAAAATTTATCTCTTATATAGCTATTTTTTTATTTATATTAAAATTTCTAGAAATAGGAGATAAAACGTGAGGCACTCTGAAGTGGGGGCAGACTTTTGTCACATTATTGTAAGTTACTCTCAAGCTTCAACCAATACTGCCCGGCCAGTGACGTCAAACCATAGACTAAGGTAGGTAGAAGACCCCTAAAATCCACCAAAAACGGCAAAACAACGGCCCCCCACGTTCCAAGCTCCCAAAATTTCTACGGGTCGGATCGAAGCTATCTCAACCCTGTGATCGATCTCCATATCACGAGGCTCTGCAACTCAACACCATTGGGCAAAGATCGCGCGTGATCTTGCTTTCAATCGCCGATTTCTCAACCACTAGTATCCCGTTCTTTCGTTAAGACCAAACTCTATTCTTCTTTCTTTTTTTTGTCGTAGCCTCTTTCGTTCTCAAGGGATAACCATGTCCAAGACTACGCTCGCTACCATGGCCTGCCTAGGTGCAGGAGGCGGTGCTGCTATAACTGCTGCCGTCTACTCTCTCCGAGGTGGAAAACGTGTTGAGGAGACCAATACTCTAGCTACTCCTCCTCCGACAATTTCAAACTCCTTCGCCGCCCTTCCTGCTCCCGCCGCCTCTCCCGCCATTCCTCCCACTCAGGTCTTTGGACCTCCAGCTACTGCGCCCTCCGGCACACCCATCGATCCGAGTGCAATCGTCAATCCCGCCGGTCTCTTCGAATACGGCTTCCCTGGTCCTGTCGCCGACCTTGCCAATCGCTCTGGCCTTGTCTCTTCCTACGATCGCCGTCTGCGAAACCCTCACTGGGTCGTCGAACACATCACACCTGCGTCTCTCGCCATTCGCGAGGGAGACCGAAAACACAGCAACTTCGTTGAGGATGACTCTGTGCCGCAAAAGTTCCGAGCTTCGCTCAAGGATTACTTCCGCAGTGGTTTTGACCGTGGCCATCAAGTGCCTGCTGCCGACTGCAAGTGGTCGCAGAAGGCTATGGACGATACCTTTTACCTTACAAACATGTGCCCCCAAGTCGGCGATGGTTTCAACCGTGATTACTGGGCTCACTTTGAGGACTTCTGCCGTCGTCTAACCGTCAAGTACCCCTCAGTCCGCATCGTCACAGGCCCTCTCTATCTTCCCAAGAAGGAGGCCGATGGCAAGTGGTACGTCAAGTACGAGATGATCGGAACCCCGCCTTCAGTTGCTGTGCCCACGCACTTCTACAAGGTGATCTTTGCCGAGGACGGCCGTGTTGGTGGAAACGTTGCGCTGGGCGCTTTTGTCCTCCCCAATGCCCCCATCTCCAACTCTAAGCCTATCTCCGATTTCGAGGTTCCCCTTGAAGCTGTTGAGCGTGCCAGTGGACTCGAATTTGCTACTAAGCTACCTCCTCAGCGAAGACGCCGTCTGTGTTCTGACCACACCTGTGCTCTGGTAATCCGAGACTTTGCAGATAAGCAAAAAACTTTCCCTAAGAAGTAGAAGGCTATCAACATTTGTATAGTAGGAAAGGGAATTTTGGTCATTGCAAACAGGAATGAACAAGCATGGGATGCTTCATGATTAGCTCCCAATGGATTTATAACATGCCAGGCTGCATACTACGAGAGCGTCACAGTTATGTTATAACGTATTCTAGCATTTAGGATCATCCATGCACCATATAGCATGTGCATTTGCCTAAGGGCACAAATGAATCATGGGTATTCAAAAGTCTTTGATTGATATAGTATTACAGTTTTTAGTCCCACATCTGACTTTGCGTAAGGATACAGTATAAGATGTTGCTGCTCGATCATAACCAGCCAGCATTGCTTTCAAGCCACCAACGCCAAAGGGTATTGAATTATCGACATTGAATTCAAGAAACTGTGTTTTATCTCGCTCTTGTATATTTTCCCTGTCGCTGTTCGTGGCGCAGGCTCTCCTCTTGGCTGGGTAAAGGAGCCCTTCGTCGAAGACTCTCTGCACTCTCAGCGTCAAGACCGGGCATGGGCGGTGGTGGGACAAGCATAGGAAAGTTCCCAGGGGGCGGAGGCATGCTGCCCGGCGGAGGAAGAAGTCCAGGAGGCAACGCTCCTGGTGGTGGTAGAGGCACGCCGGCCTTCTTCATGAGCTCCAGAAGTTGAGCTGGGTCCGGAGGATTGTTAAGATCCAGACCAGGTAGAGGTGGTGGCGGTAGACCACCATTGAGTCCAGGCAAGGGGAATGGTAGAGGAGGTAGAGGAGCTCCTGTGCCGGCACCGACACCAGGGATAGGAGGTGGCGGAACGCTCGATCCAAGACCAGGTAGACCTCCACCAAGAGGAAGACCAGGGATACCGGGCAAGCCAGGGACAGCAGCTTTAAGAGCGTCTTGGTCGACCAGAGCATCCATCTCATCCTCCATCTCCTGTTGCTCTTCTTCCTGTCGCTGGCGACGATTACCACGACGGTCCCAAGTTCCTTGTGCCTCAGCCGCTGCTTCGCCGATATGGTAGCGATCCTGGAAGACCTCGGTATCACCCGGTCGAGCCCGGCTCCAGAATCGCGTAATACGGTCATTGGAGCCAGAAGCTAGGATGTGTCCAAGAGGATGCCAGTCCAGAGACCAGATAGCATAGTCGTGCGCAAAGGGAACCTTGTGCATCGGCCATACTGACTGTGCAGCCACTGTCGTCGGATCGGGGCTGTCATAAGGAGCAACAGTAAAAGACTGTCCAGGTGGCGGGTTCGGAGAATCGAGGAGATAATGGAATAGCGAACCGTCCATGCCACCAGTGCTGAGAAGATTAGGATGGACAGGATGCCATGTTAGAGTAGAAATATCCTTCTCGTGACCTTTGAGAAGGCAAATGTCGCGCATCATGCGAAGATCGAAAACACGAGCGGTCTGATCTCTAGCAGATGTCGCCAGACAGGCACCACGAACCTTTTCAAATAGTACTTTCGTGATGGTACTCTTGTGGCCGTGGAGCGTCGTTAAGCAGCGACTAGTACGGGGGTCCCAGAGTTTGACAAGATGGTCCTTGGAACCAGACACAAGTAATCCCTTAGTAGGATGCCAATCAACACTTTTAGCATCCCATCCATGACCTTCAAGCTTGGATTCCATTTGTCCCAGGGCAAAGTCAAAGATCTTGAGGGTAGAGTCGTCGCTTGCAGTGGCAAACTTGGAGTCACTTGGGCTGAAAGCAAGGTCTCGGATAGGATCGGTGTGGGCGTTGATGCTCTGGACGTTGTTGAAGTTTGGTTGCCAATACTTGATGACTCCATCATGATCCGCTGAAATAAGCCAGTCATCGCTATGGGAGTATTCGGCAGCGCGAATAGCAGAATCGTGTGCCTGCATGATGGTCTCGAAATTGAAGCCTGTTCCATTCCAAAGAGTGAACTCGCCACTAGTCGATGCCGTCAATAATCTTCGACCCTCCGGTGTCCATCGAACCACATTGATAGGGTGCTTGATTTTGTTCAGAGAGGAGTGAAGGTGTTTAATAGGGATGCTGTCGGCGGCTTTGGTGACCCGAGCCGCAGGAGGTAGCATCTATCTTGGGGTCAGTCATGACTGGCAGTTGTACATAAAATGTTGCTTACATCAACGATGTAGCTGACGCTCGGTCGTTCAGCTTCACCGGTATATCCTCCTTTATAGCTAGGGGCACGATCATGTTGCCAATGTGTGATGGTGGCACCGTAGTCAGTCACAGGTCCTGGAGTTTAAACGTCAGTTTTGGATTTAGCAACCTCATTAACATCTTCAATCCAGATAAAAGAAAACTCCAGACTGCTCACTCTCATGGGAAGGACCCCTGCTTCGAGTATGAGACGGATGTATTTAATTGTGACCAGAACTGAACTTTCAGTGTTACTCATCTCGACCAAATCTTTTTTCTGGTCACATATTGAGCATCAAGACTGGATTAAAACAGAATCATCTGCTTCAACTTTCATCTGCTTTTCTGCCACCGAGCAGTCTGGAATGTAAACAGAATAAGCAGCAATTCAATGAGTACTTACGTCTACCTCGAACCTTGACAAATGCCCCATCTTGACCTTGACCACCACCATGATCACCACGAGGCTCGTAGGCCATTGTGACGGTTTTCCTTTGGATGTTCAAGCATGCACAGTAGCTTTGGTGAGAAGCGCGTCGTCGGGAGTGGGTCTTTGAAGATCAAAAGGAATAACCAATAAGATTATGAAGTGGTTGTTGATTAATTGAATTAAGTCGAATATGCTGAATGAGATTGATGGCGCTTTGCCTCCCAGATAAGAAGTGGGAGATGGTGAAATCTCAATGACAAAGAATAAAGACGATGCTGTTTCCTCAAGCCAAGCGCGTGAGCTTTCAGGTGAAGTTCTAAGCTACGAAGCTCCAATTCAAGCGACAATTAGCCGGTGTCTGAGCTTTGGGCTTCCAGCTGAGTCATCATTTCTCCAATTACGAAAAGGTGTCACATGACCTACTCCAAAACTTTAGATTCCCAACGGTTCTGATGAGATGATAGTGGTGCCTCTACTAAACATATGCACATGCGTGAATATCTTTCGTATACCGAGTTGCTGGGGCACAGACGAGACTCCACGGTCCTACCCGAGCTACGTTAGTTTCCTCATGCTATATCCATCCTAACCAGCAGTAGTCAGGTATGCAATACTGTAACCGCACTTTCACATGCTTTCCATCAATATCACACGCAAAGATACGTAAAGTTGCAAGCCATCTGGGGCCTGTACCAGTTGCCGCGTATCTCCCCCTTGTAGCGCCACAAGCCAGTGGCTCGGGGGAGTTCATTGATCCATTAAAACGCTCAAGACGCAGCGGAAGTCAGGGGTGTGTTTGCTGATGCTCCCGGCCCCCCCCCCCTTTAGCGTTGATATTGCGT